>CM019149.1:175246928-175261174 GCA_009733165.1 Naja naja
TAGGCACATCTGTTCTCTGCTGCAAGATTAATCAGGAGCACATTTGGCAAGATTTTTGGTTTCTTTGTGTGGCCTACTGGAAAATTGGTCCGTGGATCAAGGATGCAGGTTGACTAAAGACATTGAAGAACTAAAAAAAACAGTGGAGCTGCAGAATGCACAATAGATTTATCCAGTTCCCAGCAGCATCTGGAGGAAGGATATGTGAGCAAACTGGCCAGTGAATGGACTACACAGTGGGAGGGGCGGGGAAGCATCCATGTAAAGAGGAGAGTTTGGCAGCTGTAAAGGAGCTGAAAATCATGATCCAGGAACTAGCTTTCTTAGAGTTTAAGAAGAATTTAATTCCCCTCTCCCCACCCCACCTTTAGAAAAGGCTAGGATAGCAGAAAACAAAAATTAAACCCAAATTATATTTGAAGGGAGTTAGTTTAACAAAGCAAAGTGATTTAGTAAGGGCCTAAAGGAAAGTAAGAGACTTGGAATTTGAATGCAAAACATAATAACGTTGAACGTAGTTTTGTAATCATAAGAAAGATAAGACTCAAACTCCTTACATTCACATTTCACACATAGAATGAAAACATTACATTTTGAAAATATAAATTCAAATCCTTATAGTGACTCTATTTTCACTATAAGGCTATAAAGCTGTTTAGTTGCCAGAATGTCAGTGGGTTGTCTGAAACTGTTGCTATTCCTTCCCACCCTTTAAAAATCTCAAAATCTGGCACCTCCCCAAATCCTAAATGCAAATATATGTTAGTATTGTTGTTGTGGTTTTAAATAAAACAAATTCCTCCTTTCAGTAGAGGTACAACTTATTCAGAATTAGAAACATCTCCAGCTTCTGGTCTTATGAATTACAGTAGCTCTGATTTGCTGGAATTCAGTTTTCCTGGCCTCCATCCAACCATTACAGTATTGAGACACTGGCCCAACATCTCTCACACCAGGACAGACTTACTAGCTGACATACCAATAACAAAACCTCAAACTCCCTAGATAGGCATACTCATTGGCTTTGTTCAGGGGTGGGATTCAGATTTTGTAACAACCGGTTCGGTGGGCATGGCTAGGTGTGCATGACCATGTGACTGGGTGGGCTTTTGCGCAGCACCCCATCCCCATTTTGGGCCTTCTGGGCCACAGGGAAGCCTCCTGGGGCGTTTTGCTCTGAGGCTTCCTGGGGCCCAGGAAGGAAAAAATTGGAGCAGGGGGGAGTCAAGCTCCCTGCTCCATTTGGGGGCCTTCTGGGCCTCAACCTCAGGGGTGTTTTGCTCAGGCTTCCTGGGGCCCAGGAAGGCTAAAAAAATGAAGAGGCTGCTGGGGTACAAGCCTCCATTTTTGCCTTGCCTTCCTGTGCCTCAGGGAAGCCTCCTGGGTGAAGGAAGGCAGGTGAGGTATCCCCAGAACAGCTGATTGTTGGGAGGGGGAAAAAAGAAATACCTTAAGAAGTGACTGGGTGGGGAAGAACGCAGTCAGCGATGTTGGGCATGCATGCAATGTTGCACATGTAATAAAAGACTGACTAGGGGAGGGAGGGGAGGGGCAGGTGGAGAGGGGCAGGGCCAGCCAGGGACATGATTTGCTGGTTCTCCGAACTGCCCAGAATCATAACAACCAGTTCTATAGAACTGGTCCAAACTGGTAGAATCCCACCCCTGGCTTTGTGTACATATTGAATGAGGTTTTTAAAATGGCTCTTTAGGGGGTCTCACTGTTTAGTGCCTATGGGACATGCAGAAATAACCATCACTGTTGGTGATTACATACAAAGCCCTGCATGGCTTGGGTCCGGGGTACTTGCGGGAGCATCTCCTGCCGACATTGGCTTCCCATCACCCTATGTGCTCTCATAGGCAGGGCCTCCTTGGGGTGCCATCAGCTAGACAGTGTCAGCTGGCAACCCCCAGGGGCAGGGCCTTCTCTGTGGGAGCCTCCACCCTGTGGAATCAGTTGCCCTTGGGGCTCCAGTTGACCCCTGACCTCCGCTCCTTCCGCCGTGACCTGAAGACACGGTTTTTTCAGCAGGCCGGTCTGGACTGAGGTGGGGTGGGCTTTTAATTCATTTTAATATCTAGTTTTATCTGTTTTAAATTTTGTTTGGCTTGGGTTTAATTCAATTTTTAGTAATCTTAACTTTTGTATTGTATGATTTTTATGATGTGAACCGCCCTGAGTCCTTTGGGAGAGAGGGTGGCATACAAGTCCAAATAAATACATACATACATACATACATACATACATACATACATACATACATACATACATCTGACCCAGCCCTGAAGATAGGGGTGGAATCACTGAAGAATAGTGCTACTTACTCCATCTCAAGGTAGTCAACTGGTAGGAGATTAAGAAAGGGAGAATTTCATTTTGCCTCCTTTTCTTTGATATCATTGCCAAAATTAGTGTTAAAACACAACTGGAATGGCTATCCTCTCAATTATTTTGCCCCCAAAGGAGGAGAGCTATATTAACCTATGGGGTTAAAAATCTAGAGTCAGGTATCATCTTTTCTGACTAAGAAATTGTATTAAAAGCCATAAGCTTTCTAGCATTATTTAGTCAGAAAAGGTACTAGCACAATCCTGGTTTCTTATCCCAAGAGGATGTTTGTGATCAGTTGGGAATTCTCTAGTAGCTCTAGATTTAAGGAAATTATCATGGAGAAGAGTTGCATAACTGCCTCTTTCAATGTGTAAAGAATTCTTCCAGATAACCTTGTAGTAAGACATATACTGCATTCTGGGCCAACTCCCATCAGTCCCCTTTTGCTAGATTAAAATAGTCAATGTGGCCAAGTCTTGGCACTGCTTGTGAGAAGTTATGTGTTTGTCTGCATGAATTCTCTCAAAGGGAAACTGATATAAAATCATGAGCATTTGTTATTTTAGATATCTCCCTGCTGTATAACAGCAGCCACCAATTCTGTACTGATCTGATATTCTCCTCAAAGTACTTCAGAAATACAGAATAGAGGTCACTAGGTTTTATTTTTATTGGATTTCTTTATTCAGTGTATATGACCACCCAGTTGCCAGAGGCCAGTAACATTTATTGCATATTAAAACAGGCTTGCATAAAATTGTGGCAAATGCCTGGGGATTGGGGGGGAAGAGTCAGGGCTGTTCTAAATACAGCAAGGTTGGGGTGATCCAGATTTTGGGAGGGAGGGTTGCTGGTCCATAGGGCAGGATTGCAATAGAAAAAGATACCTCTTCTGGACCCCCTAAGATGTCACTGTTTCATTGAAGGAACCTTGAGTTTACTAACTCTCTTAATGTTCTTGGAAGGCAGGGGAACTCTCATTCAACCTACCCATGAGGCCTGGAGGAATAGCCAGGTCTTAGGGCTTTCCTAAAGACAAGATAAGCTGGGATCTGTGCTATATCAGAGGATGGGGGTGAATAGGGTGGAGAATGTTCCAGAGAGCAGAGATAACCATAGAAAAGGTACACTTCCTAGATCCCATAAGATGGGCAAGACTCTAAAGAAGGAGCCTGGAGCATTTCCTGGGAGCATGTGGGGCAGGCAGATGTTCTTGTATCATGAAGGCCTTTAACCATGATTACACACACCTAAATTGCATCTGGAAGCCTACTAGTATTCATTACAATTCATGCAGAACTGGTGTTACTGGGTCACTGCCTAGAAGTCCCTTCTCCATTTCTACTGGAGGCTTCTTGAGGGCTCAGTAGAAGAGGCAAAATAAATTATGAACTTCCCTGGCACTCTTTCATAAGATAAACAACAGTGCAAGCGAGCCACAATGCATAAAAACCAAAGAACAGATGGATGCCCTTTGGTCTCCTTCCTCTGGGCTCAGCAGACCAAAGAGTAATCTAACCATCCAGGCAGATATAGGGCCTTTTGCAAAGATGGGATTTGTGCTGCAGTTCAAGAACAAAGAGAAGATGCCAGATCTGCAGGTAATCCAGTGGAAGAAGGAGGGAAGGATGGCAAAGAGAAAGACTTGGTGGCAAGCGCTCAAGAATGTATGTGAAGACCTTCAAGAGCATCTTAGCCAGGGCCAGGGTGGAATTCTACCAGTTTGCACCTATTCGCTAGAACCGGTTGTTAACATTCTAAGCAGTTCAGAGAACGGTTGTTAGAAGAAATTACTGGCCTAATCCTGTAAGGGAAGGCAGGAAGGAAACATTCTGGTGTTGCTTACAGAAACTGCCTCTCTGTTAACCCTTATTACATTCTTGGCAGGACTAGACTTCCTGTCTCAAACGTCTCTGCAGTTTTCCCCTCCTTTGCTGGTACTTTGCTTGTGTGGGTGACAATTCAAAGTTACAATGGCACTGAAAAAGTGACTTATGACCATTTTTCACACTTCACACGACTGTTGCAGCATCCCCACAGTCATGAGAGGCCAGGCAAGGAGATGCGTGCCTCGATATGAGTGATGTTGAGTTGGCCATGCCCAGCCAATATCATGACCACCAAGCCATGTCCACCCAGTCACAAGACCACAAGCCACACCCACCACCTGAGCCATGCCCACAGAACGGTTGTTAAAATTTTGAATCCCACCCCTGGCCAGGGCTGTTATGTATGTAGGTTTGAATGTTATTGGTTTAGTTTGAATTGTTCTTGTAAAATGTCAAATAGGATTGGTTTAAATAGTGCTGGAAAACCCTGCACTCTGATTGGCTGGCAACTTCTGCTGCTGGCTATAAGCAGCCGTAGCCAGCCAAGTCGGGTCCATTCGAGCTGTAGTCACTTAATAAACTCTTCACTGAAGCTCTTCGTCTGACTCTTCATGCAAACTTAACACTGGCGACAGGTGGGATTCCCCTGAAGAAGAGATGATGCAGAAGACAAGCAGAAGAAGCGAGATGGCTGCGCTGAACACCCCAGCCCGTTCGATCGGCGGCAGAAGACTGGGAATGTCGTGCGGATCGCTTCAAATGTATTTGGAAGGAAACGACCTCGCCGAAATCTCGAGAAGTGGAAGAGGCGGTATTTCTCACGCACTGCAGTCCGGCAGTCTTCAAGATGGCGAAGGCATTGGCGGGAGCTGCAGACTTGAAGGTAATGGAATGGCCTGATTTAGAAAAGCTTTTAAGAGCCCATTATGCCCCACAAGTATCGTGCCTCATTAAGAGCGAGTTTTTTCGGGATCAAGGGGAAGCGAAAATGTTAACGACTTCATGGCAAGTTTAAGGGACATTGGGGTGCTTGTGAGTTTACCAACTTAGAAGAGGCCATGCATGATCGGTTTGTTCTAGGCCTTAAAGATAAGGTCTTACAGAGCAAATTACTAATGAAACCTAAGATCACGTTTAAGGAGGCCATAGAGGAAGCTGTTTCAGCAGAAGCAACCAAGTCCTCAGCAGCAGCCATGAAGAAAATTAACAAGGCCTCAAGCCATTCTGATGTGGAAAAGTCCACAACAACCCATTAGCAAATAGACTCTGACTCAGACTGTAGTGAGGTGGAGGAAGGAATTTATAGACTCAGAATGGAGAAGAAAAGGAAAGACATTGGAAGAAAGAGGCAAGAATTTTATTGCAGAGGCTGTGGGGGGGCCATCCCCGCACTGAATGCAAGTTTTTAGACACCATCTGCCTACGTTGTGAGAAAAGAGGTCACCTAGCAGAGTCTGCAAATCATCCAGAACTCCACCTAGTAGGAAGAAATTTCCTGAGAAAGAATTCAAGCCCAACAACTTCAGTGAGAAAATGGGGCGCAACTCAGAAGCAAATGGAAAGAATGAAACTCATCAAACAGTCACCATTGGTCATTCTTCACCCTTGAGAAGCAGAAAAGTACATGTGAAGGTATTCATTGAAGGAAGGCCTTGCCAAATGGAAGTGGACTCAGGCTCCTATTTATCTATGGTGTCATGGGACACTATTCACAGGCTACTTCCCAACATTCAGAAGAAACATTTCCAGAAGCAAGCACTGACTCTTAAAGACTACCAAGGGAACAAGATTCCAGTAGTTGGAACAAGAGAATTCAACATGAAGTTTAAAGGCCACCAAACGTTTGCCCCTGACCATCGTGGACAAGGATCGCCCAAACTTGCTGGGACTTGAGTGGTTCAAGCCACTAGGCATCGAGGTGACTGGCATCAATCACGTGAGCAACTCTGAATGGGAGGAGGCCTTGAAGTCTGAGTTTCCAGAGGTCTTCAGTGAAGGATTGGGCAAGTATATGGGGACCCCTATCACTTTCAACCTAGATCCCAAGGTGCCCCAATTCGTTTAAAGCCCAGAAGGGTTCCATTTGCTTTAAAGGAAAAAATTGATGCACAATTAGACAAATTAATAGCTCAAGGGGTTTTAGAGCCCACTGACCACTCCAGATGGGAGACACCCATAGTCACACCAGTCAAGACTGATGGGTCAGTAAGAATCTGTGGGACTATAAGGGACACTGAACCATGCGCTGCAGCAGAGCATATCCAGTTCCAGTGGTGCATCATCTGTTACATTCACTTGGCAGGGGTACAGTCTTTGCAAATTGGATTTGGCCCAGGCATATCAACAACTAACAGTTGATGATGCCACTGCAGAGGCCCAAACCATTGTGACTCATAGAGGTGCTTTCAAATGTAAAGGTTACAATTTGGAGTAAGCGTGGCACCAGGCATCTTTCAAAGCCTTATGGAAAGAATGCTCCAAGGACTGCCAGGGGTAGTGCCTTACTTTGATGATGTGTTAATCTCTGCTGAAAATGACACTCAGTTACAAGAAAGACTCAGAGAAGTCCTTACCAGATTCAGGAAAGGGTTAAAAGTCAAGAAGAAAAATGCACTCTTAAAACTGACAGGGTTGAGTTCCTGGGCTACATGATTGACAAGCATGGCATCCACCCTACAGATGCCAAGGTTAAAGCAATCAAAGAAGCCCCTAGACCTAAATGCAAAACAGATTTGCAAGCTTTCCTTGGACTTATTAACTTTTATCACATGTTCCTACCTCAAAAGGCAACCATTGCTGAACCATTGCACAGATTACTTGATAAAAAGTCTGTTTGGGTCTGGGGCAGGAAGGAACAATCAGCATTTAACAGTATTAAAAGACTAATCACGTCTGATGCTGTACTGATACAATTCTCTGAGAATTTGCCTGTTGTACTGACTTGTGATGCATCCCCTTTGGAGGGGGGTTTGAGCCACAGGCTTCCCAGTGGGAGAAGCCCCTATTGCATTTTACTCTCGCACTTTGACCAAAGCAGAGGAATTACACAATTGGACAAGGAGGCATTGGCAGTTGTTGCAGTTGTTAAGAAATTTCATGAATATCTGCATGGCAGAACATTTACCATTGTTACAGATCACAAACCTTTGTTAGGCATTGTGGCAGGAGACAAGCCTACACCTATTATCCTGTCACCAAGAATGCTGAGGTGGACTGAATTTCTTGCAGCTTATTCATACAAACTTATCCACAAGCCTGGCAAGGACATTGGACATGCTGATGCACTGAGTCGTTGCCCACTTCCTTGCCACAAGGAGGACTTTGAACCTGAAACACACACCTTTTTCCTAGAAACTGTTGCCAAGCTTCCAGTTCATGCTGCTGAAATTGCCAGAGAGACTGCCAAAGACACTGTGTTGGCTCCTGTTATAGGCTGGATTAAGAAAGGTTGGCCTCTTCAAGATCTACCTCACCTTGCCCAACCTTTTAAGTCCAGGCAAACTGAATTATCTGTATTAAGAGGATGTATTTTGTGGGGTAACAGGGTGGTTATTCCTGCAAAACTGCAAAGAGAGGTTTTGGAAATGTTACATGAGGGTCATCCTGGTATTGTAAGGATGAAGGGATTGGCCAGGAGTTATGTATGGTGGCCAGGTATTGACAAAATGGTTGAAAACTGGTTGCATTTTGTCCCAACTGTCAGGTAGTCAGGCCTGCCCCACCCTGCCCCACACAGGAATGGGAATGTCCTAGGGGCCCATGGTCCAGGATTCACTGATTTTGCTACCAGAGGGCACACCTTTCTTATTATAGTAGATGCATATTCCAAATGGCTAGAGGTAATTCCCATGGCATCCACCACAACTGATGCTGTCATCAAGCAGCTCAGAAAACTTTTGTAACCCACGGGTTACCTGATGTTCTTGTCTCTGACAATGGCCCTCAATTTACATCCAACCTCTTTGAATCCTATTTAGCACAACAGGGTATCAGACATGCCCTTACTGCCCCTGGGCACCCTTGCTAACGGCCGGCTGAACGCATGGTACGTTTTACCAAGGAGAAGCTTCAGCAACTGGGTCCTGGGGACATCACTGAGAAAGTTGAAAAACTTCTTAGTGTTCAGCACATCACTCTAACCCATCTAATAACTTATCCCCAGCAGAGTTGTTGATGGGTAGGAAACTTAGGTCTTCCCTTGACCGCCTTCATCCCACTTACGCACCCAACGCACCACTAGATTCCACTTCCAAAGTTCACATTCAGTGTGGGTGATTCTGTTTATGCTAAGAACCTTATGGGTGAACCTTTGTGGATTCCTGCTGAGATAACTCAGATCACAGGCCCTCGTTCTTACAGGGTGCAAACAGAGGATGGACTCCTCTGGAGCAGGCACATTGATCAACTTAGATCCAGGTTCTCTCAGGAACATCGCACTTGTTCCTCTCTAGTTCCCTCACCTGATGTCAATTCTAGGGGAAGGGGAGGAACAGGAGGAAAATCAGCAAGCAAGAATCAACCCCATGTGTAACGAGCCATTACGACAGGAACCATTCCAAAACCTGTCACAATGCCAAAATCCATCCTTAGAAGTGGAAGATTGTACATCACTACCTGACTTGGGTGCTGACATTGGGCTGGAGATGGGTTGGGAGGAGAGACCAGATTCTAACAATCAAACAGGGTCTTCTTTCACAGGAAGTCCCAGTGGGGAAATGTCAGCAGACACATTTCCTCCTCTCACTGGGTGAGAATGTTAAAACTTCTGAACCACGAAGGTCTCAACATACAAAGAGCCCCACCTATTTAAAAGAATACATTAGATAGGTTGGGGTTTGGTATGGACTGAACCTAGTGGAGGGGTGTTATGTATGTAGGTTTGAATGTTATTGGTTTAGTTTGAATTGTTCTTGTAAAATGTCAAATAGGATTGGTTTAAATAGTGCGGGAAAACCCTGCACTCTGATTGGCTGGCAACTACGGCTGCTGGCTATAAGAAGCAGCCGTAGCCCAGCCAAGTCGGGTCCATTCGAGCTGTAGTCACTTAATAAACTCTTCACTGAAGCTCTTCGCGTCTGACTCTTCATGCAAACATAACAAGGGCAATCTCAGTTTTGGCAATGTAGCACCGGTGTTATAAATGAACATTTTAAACTTACTGTAAACATTCTTAATTAACTGCAAAACAAACTAGCAGAGGAGAGAGGTTGTCTTAGGCTATAAAAGAAGGACAAATGCATAGGAAGAGAAAGTGAATGGTTCGAATAAGGTTGTCTTCTTGAAGTGATGATAGCTTACCTTGCTCCAATGACCACTGCTTTTAATGACTTCTACCAAGTGTAAGGCTAACTGCAACCTTTGGATTTGCTAAAACCTAGGGAAGGAATTGTAAAGTGATCCACTAATGTATGAAAAACCCACTTCATTTGTCTGTCTGCCCCTGGTTCTTTAGTGTTGTAATAAATAAATGAATAAACCACATCTCTACTCATGTGCAAACTGTGTATACTTTATATGTTGCATTCATCTGATCTAACTTGACAGCATATATTAATATGCCCAGCAATCTTCTGGGTCATAAATGTGGCAGCTGTATTACAAGCATCTAATTCAATAGACAGATACTTGACCTATGTCTTTCAAGAAAGACAGTATACTGACAAAGTTTTAATTTTGAGTCCAATGGCTAGAATACTTGGAAAAGTAGAGAACAGAAACAAGTTACTTTACCCCTTTCTCCTAATATGGATTTGTCCTTCTTTCTTACCTGAAATCAGTAGTCCACAATGTTTTCTTAATTAGTTACCTGATATATCTATTGGAGGCCAACATTAAAATTGAACACATATAAACACATAAAGCCAATGCTTTTTTTTCTCTATAAAAAATGATGGTTATTGTAGGAGGCCTGAGACTGTTCCATGCTGGAAGGAGACTAAAGCTAATTGAACTCAAGCCCAAATCCTAATTTCAAATCTGCAAAAAAAAACAACCCACCCAAATGGCCACTGAGCTATAATTTTTATACTGAGAGAAAGAGGAAATTATTAGATACACGAGGCAGGATTATAGCAACCCTGCTGCATTAATTTAATTTAATTTTTCAACTAAACGGATGTAAATTACATTTATGTTTTGTAAATGCCCACCGACTTCTTGACAATATAGGCTGTCAGAAGAATATTTTGGGGTTCCAACTTGAGCGGAGGTTGCTAGAGTAAGTAAAAATAAGATTCGGACAACTGTACAGAAAGAAGAAATATTTATTCCTAAAAGCAAGGAGTTTGCTTTTAGGGGCAGCTGCTACAGAGAAACGGAGCACAGCCACACAGCTAAATAGGGAGTTTGTCCTGGGTGTGGAAATGTCTATGTGTTGATTCTAGGGTGACACTTGAAGGGCCTCTGTGTGTGTGTGTGTGTGTGTGTGTGTGTAGGTAGGTCACTTATGATGCTTATTCTTGTGAATAGGCAGTTCCACTGGGAGACCTAATTTAATTAACTCTATTTGTGTTCCCAGACCTTATCCTGTCATATGAGGATTAAGTCTGGGTATCTTATTTGGGGTTTTGAGGAAGTTTGGATAAACAATCACACACACCCACTTTGCTATTTTTACATGATTGGTTTCAGCCTGACTGTCCATTATCTAGTGGAGTTGCTGATTCTCATTCCATGTGGATTCTGCTAATGTTTTAAGGGAAGATGGAAACAATATAAAGAATAACATATATATTTGCTGTAAAACTTCTCAGAAGGCTCTGCCTATTTCTTGGCCTGCTACTCAAAATTGTAAAATGCCCATGCACCAGAATGATCCTCTGCTTTAAAGAGGGAGAGAGAGAAAGAGAGAGGCTCTTATATTTGGGGCTGTACATAGTTTGGAAAGGACAGAGAATAAATGAGGAAGGCTATTATGTGTTTCAAGATTGACCACTTCTCCAAACTAACTGTTTCTCTGCCCAGTTAAATCTAAATGCTTGTAATATGATAGACTTGTGTCCGTGCTTAATGGAGAGGAGCCCTATCTGCCAGGGCATGCATAGCGTATGATTCTTGGCCAGTGCCAGAAGCAATCCTGAATCAAAGTACTTGCAGAGAAGTAACACAAGGGAGTGATCCCAAGTGCTTACAGCCTGCTTTTCAGTTTGCCAGAAGCTTCATGAGGAAAGATAGGCATACAGATCCATATCTTACCCCCATCCCAATTACCCTTGTTTGCCTTTTCAGGACCTATTGCAGGCAAGCGTCAAACAGAAGAGAACAATATCTGTTTTCACTGGGGAAATCCAAGGAAAATCAACCTGGTCACTTTAATAATACAGATAGTTAGACCTTCTGGTGACCATATATTGCAACATGTGCTTACTGGCCTAATTCCTGTTCTCTGGAGGCTGTAGCTATTGCTTTCTTTCACTTGCCAATTGAAATGCATTCAATTTTAACTTGTCCACCCCAACTTTCCCTTGCATCTGACAATCCATGATAGGGATTGCATGCTGAATAGACAGGGGTCCCTGAACTCTGGGCAAAATAATCAAAGTACAGATTGGGGGTGGAAAGGCAGACATTAAGGCCCAGGAATAAAGCAGCCATAGTTTCATTTTCTTTTGCAATTTATTGCCGTGACAGGCTATGTGGTGTCGGGATGAATGGTTTGTGGGCTCAAGGGAAAGGCTTGGTCTCGCAGCCAAAAACTACTGCAGTGAATTGGACCCTGAATGTCCTAAACCCTGATGACTTAAGTGAGAAACCTGGCAATTACATTACATCAGTCATTATTTGAAAACTTGATCTAAACACCTCAACTTCTGAACCAGACTTCGCTGACTTGACTTCTCTGAGAGATTAGACCATAATGTTTGGACAGTAGCTCCTGTCTCCAAACCATTATGGTTCTTGGCTCCTATTAGCCCAGCTGGTATGGACATTAGCTGTGGAAGCTGAGGGATATTGGGAATTGTCCAATGAATCTGGAACAATACTGAAAATGACTGCAGTGCATCAGGGTTTGACCTGCATTTTAAGATCTAAAGCCTATGTCTGACTTCCCAACCATCATTTATAACTTCACTAGCTTGATACCCATGCTTCGCTACGAAACTATGTGGTCAGCCAGTGGTGGGATTCAAATTTTTACTACCAGTTCTGTAGCATGACTTGGTGGGTGTGGCAGGGAAGGATACTGTAAAATCTCCAGTCAGCGGTGGTATTTGCTGGTTTTCCAAGCTACTCAACATTTCCACTACCGGTCCTCCAGAACTGGTCAGAACCTGCTGAATACCACCTCTGGGTCAGGCTTAGTTTTGGGAGAAAATAAGGGGGAATTCTGCCTCTGCCTACCAGCATCCATTAGTATTCATCTGGCTAGCGTCCTGTCAGTGTGTGTGAGAGTTGAGGGCTGTTTGGAAACTGAAACAGTATTTGCTGTGTGAGCAAGAAGGAGGCAACAAGGAGCCTGGGTGTGGCTTAGCTCAACTGTTTTGTACTAAAGCTGTTTGGTGCTGTGAAAGTAAAACTGAAACTGAAATTCCTCTCCTCTGCTTGTGTTTTGCATTTGGAACAGATTTCTTTTCAGGTGGGAGGGAAGTAGAACTCCTTAGAATCAGGGCATGTTAATAACAACATTAAATACTAATGCTCTGATGGTCATTTTAAAAATGGTTCCACTTTGTGAACCAGCTTCCCCTAGACTGCGATTGGCCCTGACCTTGGCTCCTTTACAGGCCTAAAGACTTGGTTATTCGAACAGGCCAGCCTGGACTGAGGGGGTTGTTTTAATATTTTAAATGTTTGTTAGTGGGTTTTAATGATTATTTGGTCGAGTTTGGTTTAATTCTTTTAACTTTGTATTTGTATGGTTGTTTTTAGAGCCAAGTCCCTCGGAGAGAGAGGCATATAAGACCAAATAATTAATAAATAAATAAATAAATAAATAAATAAATAAATAAATAAATAAAATAAAATAAAAAATCCTTTCTTAGTGAGCACCCAGAAGCCAAGAGGAATATATGGCCAAATTTCAAGCTTGTAGGCTTTACGGTTCTGGAGATTTTGTGATGATGATGTGAGTGGTATTTCACTTTATATGTGTGTGTGTGTGTGTGCACACACACATATATATGTATTATTCTTCTGATAGTTTCAGTAGAGAAATTATTTGTGGGCTTTGACAGGCAAGAGGCATGGGCAGGAGTTGGTCAAACACTGTCAGGAGATAGAGGATTTGCTATCAAGCTGACATTTAGGATCACTTACAACAGCCTGAAGGGAACAGACCAGGTAATGTTCTAAGGAAATGGCTGGCAATTGGCTCTCAGTATTATCGCTACCATTTAGAGACCTTTGGTAAAAACCTAGGTAAGATTACAGTGAAACTTGTTTTAATGGACTAACTACGGAGGAAGGATATCCATTGTTCATAGATGCCCACTGATTTAGTAAGAAAGTTATCACATCCTTTCTGATAACTCATCCTTTCTGATGACGACTTCGTGCAGCCGTGATGTAAATGATGCCATGAAACAAATGAGGTAAATCATCATTCTTTTTGTTACATATGAAGCTTTTAAAATTAAGATCCAGCAAATCCAGTTTCACTATATTGTAATGTGATCTACAGGATTGCCCTTGAAAATAACTGGGGGAAAAAATAACTGAAACATTCAGAAGGAGCCTGCCCTGCTACCCTCACCCCAAATGATGAGAACTAATAGTAGTATTTGGGTGAACTCCAGAAGCATGATAGCATGTGCTGCAGTTTGCATATTGATGCATAATATATGTTTGCCAGCATATGGGTGGCTCCCTGTAAATCATATCCCACCTTTCACAAGACCCATTTTATTTAGTTCTGGCATGTTTTCACTTTTCCCAATTTCTCCATTGTTCTAAGAAGAGGTAAAATACATTTTTCTGCTTGCATTTTGGTCAAAGAGATTTCACACCTCAATGAAATGGAATGAAATGAATTATTTTTAAAATCCCATTTAATTTTTTTCCCCAGACTATTTTGTGGCTGTGTTCTATGGGATACAATAGGGCCAACTAAAAACATTGTTAGTTTTGGAGCCATAGACAACAATT
>CM019149.1:175262174-175273059 GCA_009733165.1 Naja naja
CCCAGCCAGTTATTCTCATTTTTAAGGCACAGGCTCATCTGATCCAAAGGGGGGTCAACTTAGCTGGTGCCTTTATCTTCAAGGCCCCTTGTAAAGTAATGGTATCTTGACATTTTAATTCTGCTCCTTTCAGGCTCATGATTTAACAAGGAAGCTGATTCCAAGTAAAACCCATAAACCATCTGGGAAGCTCTTCATTCAGATGGAAGGAATAATTTACCGGCTGCCAGCTAAAACAAAATTGCCTTTGAAACACAAGTAATGTAAAGGTCAGTTATATGAACCAAATTTACCTTTTGTCATCCAGGATGGAATGAAAGAGTCTCATCCCAGCTTCTGAATAGGCCTGAACAAGATGGCTGCTGGAGTAAGCTAAGGGTTCTTGCAGATTCAAAGTAGTGTCGCTCAGCAAACTTGTTGACATTGTGGCCAAATTGCTTGTCATAATTGCTTCACTTTCCTCTTTAAGTGACTTACTGTGATATAGCAAGAGAAATAGAAGGAAAAAAACTCTGGCTTTAATAGTAATGTCACAAGCAAAAAAATAAGTTAAAATATTGTTTATGTATTTATTGATTTTTATGACTAGTCCATTCTTGGATTAGTGACTCTGGTGGGTAATATAGGATGAAAAGCCCAAATAAAAAATGAAAGAAACAACAATGAATATTAGAATGTCTGAGAAGAAACCCAACTGAAGCCATAAAAGGTACAGAATCACACCCATAAGTACACAAGTTCCAGCCTGAGCAACATTTTGGTCTCCAAAGTCCTACAAAATGTTGGGGTGAAAGAATCTCGGGGACAGGGTAGTCCAGAGAACAGGCATATTTCCTGATTCCCACCAAATGTCATTGTTTAATAGACAGGACATGGAACAAGCCCGCCTTGTCTGATTAAACAGGACCAGGCAGAAACAGTCAGAGATGGTCACGCAAATAAGGAAGTTACAATTAGGCAAACTGCCATGCCAGATAGGAAGAAGAGTTTTTCACATGTTCACCATACATAGGACCCCACTGTTTTTAAAATGGAAGAAAGGATAATTCATAAGGTTGCAAATCTGTTTCTGCCCAACTGGATGCATTTGAAGATGAGCATAAACTTTTGAAAGGGGTGTTTCTAGTGAATTTAATCACCTCTCTCTTTTCTTTTTCCCTCTGCAGTTTTATTTTTCCTTTTACTTCACCTGCTTCCAGATGTTCCTCTTTCCCTGTCCCTTTCCCTTCCTTGCTATTGCTTTCTCTTGCTTCATGAGTCCTATTTTTCCCCTTCCTTTTTGCTGTTCCTGTTGGAAGATTTGGGGTGGTGTGTGTGTTAATATATGACTGTGAGTTTGTAGGAGGCAGAGAGAAGAGTTAGTATATGCAAATTGGGGATTGTTAATTTTAAATGGGCTTTCTTATTTTACAAGCAGACAATTTTCATCAGTATTTAATTGATGATGATTAGTTTTCCTCACCCTGCTGTATTTGGACTAAAGCTCCTGGCAAGTGCCTCTGCATCTATACGCATATAAATATGATACAGCTCACATTTATTGAGGAGAAGAAAATTTCCCTATTGTCATGCCCTTGTTAGAATCTGACTCCAAGGGAGAGGGGGAAGAGCCAACAGGGAATTGGAGTGTGGCTCCAGAGGTTGTGGAGAAACTGGGGAAGGGCACAGGCTGGCTGCATTCAGAGGAAGACCCAGGCCCCCTCTCTTCATCCTAGGGAGCCAGCAGGGAGGAGCGGATAAGGGAGAAATGTCAATGGTGTGGTCTGTGGGAAGGAAAGGGCCTTGATCCCCTTCATGGGCTGCAGCTGTGAGGACTGTTTAAAAGGACAAACTGTGCATGGGCCAATGCTGGAAGCAAAGCGTGAAAATATTTCTAGTCTGTCCGTTCTTATCTGAGTTCTGGTGTCCTTCCCAGTGTGTGTATTTTGATATCTGTGGACATCTTCAACCCCTTATCCTGCCTGGTCTCCTTCATTGCTTCAGTGTGCTTTGTGTTGTTTTTCTATTATAATTTATATGCATTTTGAGTTTGAATGAAGTTCTTCCTTTTTACAACTGTTTGTGGGGGAGTTTTTTCTCCAGTCAATATATTTGGACCTTTGAAGCCAAGTTGAAGGAATTAAAGGATTTCACCTGTTTTGTGACTTTGTTGCTTTTTATCCCACCCTGGATCATCACACCTACAGAATTGCTTAGTGTTTGTTAGCACATGGCATGGGACCAACTGCATCCAGCATAGGACCAACTGCATGAGACCAATATCCATCCTAATCCATCAGATCAGCCATGGCATACATTTTTGATGGGCAGCATGGACTGCAGCTGCCATTCTAGTCATGGTGGCTGACAGGTAGGCCCACCTTTTGAGAACATGCCAATGTTGCTAGCAGCTAAGCCAATGACAGCTTTGACAGCATCTATATCAACAATACATAAAGGTCTGGAGGCCAGGGTATCATCATGGACTGGCATGAGCATCCTCTGTTCAACTTGGTGGCAATTAGCTGACTTGTAAAATGCCTTAGTAATAAGCAGGCATATTCAATGGAATGAAGGCTATTGCTGAGCGCATTGGGTTGTATCCCAAAGTGTAGCCACCCTGAGTCTCCAGGAGAAGGCAGCATATAAATGTAATTAAAATAAAATAAAAATAAATAAACTACCACCATACTTAGCCATTCCCTGTAGAAGTTCTGTCTTTCTCCCCTTGAATCTGTGGGACAGAGTAAGCATCAGAATTATATTCTCCTTTGCAGTAAACAGCATTTGCCCAGAACATCCAGAAGCAGCTGTACCACAATAGTGAGCCTCAACATTGCAATAGTGAGTCATGAGTGGGAGCCAGGTCTGTGGACTCCATTCAGTGTGCAGGCATGGCCAAAAACTGCAGATAGACCATGTGAGAGTTCTGAATAGTCCTATACATTTCCCAGGAATAGCTATGGGCACAAGTGGAACATACCTTGAGCATGTCCTTTGGACCAGGAGGCCCTTGGAGCAGCAGAGCTGTGGTTGCACAGTGGTTGGAATGCAATACTGCAGGCTACTTCTGCTGCCTGCTGCTGCCTGCAGTTTGGCAGTTCGATCCTCACTGGTTCAAGGTTGACTCAGCCTTCCATCCTTCCCAGATCAGTAAATGAGGACCCAGATTGTTAGGGGCAATATGCTGACTCTGTAAACCACTTAGAGACTGTAAAGCACTGTGAATTGGTATATTAAGTGCTATTGCTATTGTGCTTTTATCACAGCACTTATGGATTATTGTAACATATTCATATAGGGCTACTCTTGAAGAGCCCTTGGAAGTTGGTCCAGAATGTAAACAGAGTTGCAATCATACAAACCCAATGAAGTAATTTAAATTAACACCTGATGAGGGCATTTTAGAAACTAGAGATGGAATAAAGACACCCTTCCATTACCAGTGATCCTTAGAGAAGAGCAAGAGAAAAGAGAGGCCATATTGGAATCCTTGGTCTTTATGGGACATCATTGGGGGGGAAAGGTTATGGAACTGGCTCTTCAGGAGAGAACTCAATCTTTGCAGGAGGGAGATAGTAGTCAATCAGAGGAGATGCTTTACTAAAATAAGAATGAAGTACATTAGGCCAATTGATCTTAAGAATTGAAGACAGCTCAGCTGAAGACAAAACTTATTTTTGAATTGGAGCAGGAAAACACTTGGAAGATAATTGTTTTTCAGTTTAAAGTAGATGGAAGACAGTGCTGGCTGTTAGAAGTGGTGGAGGTTCTGTACTGGTGATGGGGCAAGCAGAAAGTGTGGATGAATCCATGGCCTCCTCTGGATCCTACAAAAGCCAAAAGACCAGTACAAAAATTACTGCTGCTTTTTGCAAGTGCTGGAAAAGACTTAAAAGGAGGCAAGTCAAGTTTCTGAGACAAGTCAAAAATGCTTCCCAATGATGCTTCAGTTAACCAGTGCTATGAATTGGGGTCAATTTATCCTTCCAGTCTTTTGGTTACCTTGTAAGAATGAAAAATGCATTAAAATACATAATATACAATGCCTTAGGATAGGGATTTATAAATCCTTCATTGTCTACTTCAGTTCAGTGAAATGCTCTAGGTTTCTTTCACTTGGGCAAATAATCTGGATACAATAGGGAAGGAAAAATATTTTGCTGCTAATGCATGGAAGGGTTAACTGTCAACAAAATTTGTACAATGATGAGACTTGAGAAGAGCATTAGTGACTATATAGAACAGTGTTACCCAACTGGAACAAGTGCCAAATGTGTGGATTTCAACTCTCAAAATTCCCTAACATGGCTAATGCTGAGAATTCTGGGAGTTGAAGTCCACTGTTAAAGTTGGAAAGCAATGAATGAATAGACAGAGAGATTCATTTTTATTTTTATTTTAAGAACAGCTAGCAATCTTGTTGGCTGGACTGGGGAACATACCTCAACCTGTAAGGCACATACCTTAACAGGTAAGGCACATACCTCAATTACTGTAGCCTTGATTACCATGGGTGAATAGGCAGCAATATAAATTCAATCAATCAATCAATCAATCAATCAATCAACCTAATATTTTCCAGCCCAGGACATGTAGTTATCTGAAATGGAATCAAGTCCAAATTTCTTCATTTTAAGAACTTCTTTACTTCCTCTTTTATCACTTTGGGTACTGAGGGAGATACAAAGTTCTTTTTTTTCTTTTGGCATCCTCAACCATTGTTAACTGATGTTGCAGTGCTTTGATGTTGTCTCTCCATTGTCTTCTGGGTCTGCCTTGTGTTCTTTGAACTTCTTCTTTTTGTATGATATGGAATCAAGACATTCTCCTTGCCATTTTATATGTAGTTTAGGACTGGTTCTATGCCAATTCTTTCTCTTATGGTCTCATTTCTGATTTTATCTTTTCTCGTCATTCCAGCAGCTTTTCTCAAACATCTCATTTCCATGGTGACTGACTTTCATTTATGTTTTTTGAAAGTGCCCATGTTTGGCACTGACATAGAGCAGGGATGGATATGTTTTTATCACTGCCATATTTTGTAGGAATGGAGCCAGCTGTCCCAATACTTGGTTTGCCTTACTGCATAGTTTGTTAATCTCTTTGTCCATTTTACCATCCCTCGTGAATGTTGTTCCTAGATATTTGAACTTTGATACTTGTATCATGCTTCTTCCCTCTATTGCTGTGTGCTTAAGAGATCTGGCTAATGGTTAGCAGTACTGCAGGCTACTTCTGCTGACTGCCGGCTGCCTGCAATTTGACAGTTCAAATCTCACCAGGCTCAAGGTTGACTCAACCTTCTATCCTTCCAAGGTTGGTAAAATGAGGACCCAGATTGTTGGGTCTGTAAACTGCTTAGAGAGGGCTGTAAAACACTGTGAAGCGGTATATGAGTATAAATGCTATTGCTATTAAGGTATACATTTTTCTTCCATTTGTCATTACTTCTGTTTCCTCTTTGCTGATTCTCATATTATATGTCCTGCATTCTTGGTTCATGGCTATAAGATGTTGTTGGAGTTTCTTAGATGTACTTGATATCAATGCCTGGTCATCTGCACAGAATACATACATACATACATACATACATACATACATACATACATACACATACACACACACACACACACATATATACATACACATACACACACACACTGCTCAAAAAAATAAAGGGAACACTTAAACAACACAATATAACTCCAAGTCAATCCCACTTCTGTGAAAGCAAACTGTCCACTTAGGTAGCAACACTGATTAACAATCAATTCCACATGCTGTTGTGCAAATGGAAGAGACAACAGGTGGAAATTATCAAGACATCTTGCAATTAGCAAGACATCCCCGATAAAGGTGTGGTTCTGCAGGTGGTGACCACAGACCACTTCCAGGATGGCACATCAATGCAGCTGTGGCAAGAAGGTTTGCTGTGTCTGTCTGTGTAGTGTCCAGAGCATGGAGGCACTACCAGGAGACAGGCCAGTATATCAGGAGACATGGAGGAGGCTGTAGGAGGGCAACAACCCAGCAGCAGGACCGCCACCTCCGCCTTTGTGCAAGGAGGAACAGGAGGAGCACTGCCAGAGCCCTGCATGACCTCCAGCGGGCCACAAATGTGCATGTGTCTGCTCAAACGGTCAGACTCCATGAAGGTGGTATGAGGCCCCGCGTCCCAGGTGGGGTTGTGCTTACAGCCCAACACCATGCAGGATGTTTGGCATTTGCCAGAGAACACCAAGATTGGCAAATTTGCCACTGGCAGCCCTGTGCTGTTCACTGAAAGCAGGTTCACACTGAGCACATGACAGGCGTGACAGGGTCTGGAGATGCCGTGGAGAACATTCTGCTGCCTGCAACATCCTCCAGCATGACCCGGTTTGGCAGTGGGTCAGTAATGGTGGAGTGGCATTCTTTGGAGGGCCGCACACCCTCCATGTGTGCTCGCAAGAGGTAGCCTGACTGCCATTAGTACCAAGATGAGATCCTCAGACCCCTTGTGAGACCATATGCTGGTGCGTTGGCCCTGGGTTCCTCCTAATGCACAACAATGCTAGACCTCATGTGGCTGGAGTGTGTCAGCAGTTCCTGCAAGATCAAGGCATCAATGCTATGGACTGGCCGCCTGTTCCCCAGACCTGAATCCAATTGAGCACATCTGGGACATCATGTCTCGCTCCATCCACCAACACCACATTGCACCACAGACTGTCCAGGAGTTGGGGGATGCTTTTAGTCCAGGTGTGGGGAGGAGATCCCTCAGGAGACCATCCGCCACCTCATGAGAGAGCATGCTCAGACATTGTAGGAAGTCATACAGGCACGTGGAGGCCACACACACACTACTCAGTCTCATTTTGACTTATGTTAAGGACATTACATCGCAGCTGGATCAGCCTGTAGTGTTTTCTTCCACTTTAGTTTTTGAGTGTACCTCCAAATCCAGACCTCCATGGGTTGATGAATTTGATTTCCATTGTTAAGTTTTGTGTGATTTTGTTGTCAGCACATTCAACTACTGTACATTGTGTTGTTTAAGCTTCCCTTTATTTTTTTTTGAGCAGCTTATAATATTTTTAGCTTTTTGTGCCCCAAGAGAACAGTCCTTTTTCTTTTATCTTTTGCTAATACATCCCATTTAAAGAAGTCCTGCCACCAGTGGTATCTGGGAAGGGAGGCCAAGAGTGTAAAATGAATGGAGCAGTCAATAATGCAATTGAAGCCCTGCTCCTGTGAACAACTCTCACCATCTGACTACAGGTAATCCTCCATTTGCGACCACAACTGAGGCCAAAATTTGGTCACTAAGCAACTTTTGCCTCATTTTGTGACCTCTCTTGCCACAGTTGTTAAGTGAAACATTGCACTTATTTAGTTAGTAATCTGGTTATGAATCTGGCTTTGCTTGTCAGAAGGTTGCAATAGGGGAACATGTGCCCTGGGACTGCAACCATCATAAATATGAGTCAGTTGTCAAGTATCTGAATTTTGCCCACGACCGTGGGAATGCTGCAATGCCATACGTGTGAAAAATGGTCATAAGTCACTTTTTTCAGTGTCGTTATAACTTCAAGCAATCACTAAGCGAACTGTTGTAAGTTGAGGACTACCTGTATTTGACCTTTCCTTCACAACTGACACCCCATAGTCAATGCAGAGGAAATGTGTGTATGCCCCATTCTGATATGAACTACTGAGCAGGACAATGGAGAGTGAAACCTGGCCAATCAATAACTTTTATAATTTACCTGTTCATTTATTGGTAATGAGAGAGCCAATGTTTCCAGTTTTAACTCCCCCACATTTTCTTTTCGGCAATCACGGATAATGATGGGGCAATAAACTATTATATCATTGAGCCATATAAAATTTAAAAAATCAGAAGCCAGGAGAGGTTAGGAATGGGACTAATGATAATAGGATGAGGAAACACAGAAATTGTAAGCTGGTTCATTAAAAAAAAATCCAATAGACTGTTACTTTTACAGGGCAATTAGTTTTGCAATCTAAGACCCCATTAGAGGGTTACATTGGGCTTAAATGCCTAACTAGCTACTCCAAAATAAGCTGGATCATTTGTGTACATCGTGGAATGTTATTGTCCTCATGACAGCCTGGTCTCTGACACATCTTGGGTAGGAAGGAGATGTTCATTTGACTGAGAGTCAAAACTCACAAAGGATTGGGAAAGGGCATCAGCTAGGATGCAGGGCAGAGGCTCCAGAAAATCTAGAAGCAAACATAATAAGGAAGAAGAAAAAAGCATGGTGGTGGAGCTGTGAAAAGACAGCAAAAGTAGAAAATTACAGTATGGAAAGTCTCAACTCAACTCAACTCCTGAAGGCTGCATCATCATCAAACTCAACTCAACTAGACTTCTTCATGTAATGACAATTAGTAAGGAAGAGTACCCAACAATTTCATTTTAGGGTTAAAATGAGCTTTGGTGGCTCAGGCTGTTAAATGCCTGCTCTTAAGATCCAGTTGTCTACAATTACTGCAGGCTCGAATCCCACCAGGCTCAAGGTTGACTCAGCCTTCCATCCTCTCGGGGTAGGTAAATTGAGGACCCAAGATTGTTGGGGGCAATTAGCTGACCTTGTAAAATGCCACTTAGTAATAAGCAGGCATATACAATGGAATGAAGGCTATTGCTGAGCACATTGGGTTGTGCTCCAAAATTGTAAGTCAGCCCTGAGTCTTCTTGAGAAGGGCGGCATATAAATGTAATTAAAAAAAAAATGTGAAAGATAATTCTCCTTTGAGCTTAGGACAGTTCTTGAAGACCTGAAGGACATGCCTATGTCATGGCAACAATTAAGAAAAAGAAGTCACTGGTTTCTATTGGGATTAGAAGTATGGAAGATATCTGTTATTTCAAGGATATTCCCATGTATATTTCTGGACAGATATATGAAGATGGTTGGCCATTTTCTTCTTCCTAGCTATTATTCTACTTTCTCATTTCTGGGATTTTGTGGTGGTTACCTCTCCAAGAACTAATCAAGCCCATCTCCATTAACTTCCAAGCTGAGAAATGGGACGTTACCTGCTGAGACATATCTAATTAGGGAAAGATAACAAAACATACCACATTCCTTGTAGATTTACTCTTCCATATTCAAAAAAAGGATGGAATTGGGAAAGCAGGATAAAACTCATGAAATAAAGATCAGGTGAGTTGCATGTTACTCAGAAGGTACAAAAGAGAGAAGAAAGTGACTAAGAAGCTGGTCAGTAGATAGGTGGCCATGATTAAAGTCTAGTAAAAATACAAATCTGCTACCAACCTATCCTAACATGGCATTGTCAATTTATACTCTCCATAACATGTTTTGAAGCACTTTGAGTGTTTTGCCTTTCCATCAATGATATGGCACTTTTCTCAGCTATCAGTCCAACAGGATAAAAAAAAACACTACCAGAATTGCCATTCAGCATAACTGAAGCTATGGACCCAGATTGTTGGGGGCAATATGCTGACTCTGTAAACTGCTCAGAGAGGGCTGTAGAGCACTGTGAAGCGGTGTATAAGTCTAAGTGCTATTGCTATGCGCGAGAGGCTGTTTTGGTTAGCAAGCAATTTAGTTTCAAACTTGAAAAGAAGGTGCTTTGAATAAATCATGCTTGCTTCATTATTGCTCCAATTTTTGGTTAGGGGACGACACCAGATCAGGGTTTCCAACGCTGGCAACTTTAAGATGCTTGGACTTCAATGTCCAGAATTTCCAGCCAGCTGGGGAATTCTGGGAATTAAAGTCCATGCATCTTGAAATTAAGGTTGAGATACTGTGCTTTAGGTAAAATTTCCTGAATTGAAAGACTGGTTTGCTTGGCCTTTTCCTGCTGCCAAAGTCCTTTTATAGGATCCTGGAGCCAAGGATCACACTTTTTGAACTAAACCCAGTTTGATTGGCAAAGGTCTGCAAATGGACAAGGAACAATGGATGGAAACTAATCAAGGAGAGAAGCAATCTGGAATTAGGAAACTTCCAAACAGTGAGGACCATTGACCAGTGGAACAGCTTGTCTTCAGAAATCATGGGCACTCCATCACTGGAGGTTTTAAGAAGAGACTGGACAGCCACTTGTCTGAAATATTATAGGTTCTCCTGCTTGACTGGGGGGTTGGACTAGAAGACCTCTCCAGGTCTCTTCCAGCTCAATCATTCTATTCAATTCTATTCTAAACGAGGATAGAGGCCATCCCACCTCTGTGACTGCCGCTAGCATTGCCACAAGCCACATTTTCCTTTGCTGACTTTCAATGTCTCTGTCTTTTATCTTCCTTAGAGGTAAATTTCATCCCGCAGCCATTTTTCCACACACTAAAATGCCACAGTCTAAAAAAAATCTGACAACTTGTCCCTTGACGGAGAGAGAGAGAGAGAAAGACTCTAACACTACTACAATGTGCCTACTTAGCAAAGTCTGCTGTTTAGCCTCTCAGCTCTGCTCTGCAATGCAAGAGTGCCTTGAGGAGAAACAGAGAGTCTCCTTCACTGAATCAAAAGCAAGAACTTCATTGCTTCTTTTCATAACGTGATGAATGGTAGCCATGGGGGGTGGGGGTGGGGGGAGGGGTGAGTGTTGATGCTGAAGGAGCTTCTGTTATCTGCAAATCTCTGCTTCCCACCACCACCACTCACCTAGGAATACTTTAGACTTGGCACACAATGACACAAAAGAGATTTTTGTATCAGTTTCTGGCGGACAAAGGAGGAGATCTTTGCAACTCAACGCGTTCAGAAATGTTTTCCAAGGGTTGTAGCTGGTAAAGCCATAATTCAAGAACTGGAGATCATCTAGTCCAGTGGTCGCCAACCAGTGGGCCGGGGACCACTGGCGGTCCATGAGAGAAATGTCACCCCCCAAGCACCCCCAAAGCAATTAATCCAGGCTG
>CM019149.1:175274059-175356881 GCA_009733165.1 Naja naja
ATATAAAATGGCAAGGAGAGAATGTCTTATGCGATTCCATATCATACAAAAAGAGAAGACGTTCAGAGAACACAAGGCAGACCCAGAAGACAATGGAGAGACAACATCAAAGAAACACTGCAACATCAGTTAACAATGGTTGAGGATGCCAAAAGAACAAGAAAAAGAACTTTGTATCTCCCTCAGTACCCAAAGTGATAAAAGAGGAAGTAAAAAGTTCTTAAAATGAAGAAATTTGGACTTGATTCCATTTCAGATAACTACATGTCCTGGGCTGGAAAATATTAGGTTGATTGATTGATTGATTGATTGATTGATTGAATTTATATTGCTGCCTATTCACCCATGGCTGAATCAAGGGCTTACAGTATTGAGGTATGTGCCTTACCTGTTAAGGTATGTGCCTTACAGGTTGAGGTATGTTCCCCAGTCCAGCCAACAAGATTGCTAGCTGTTCTTAAAATAAAAATAAAATGAATCTCTGTCTATTCATTCATTGCTTTCCAACTTTAACAGTGGACTTCAACTCCCAGAATTCTCAGCATTAGCCATGTTAGGGAATTTTGAGAGTTGAAATCCACATTTGGCACTTGTTCCAGTTGGGTAACACTGTTCTATATAGTCACTAATGCTCTTCTCAAGTCTCATCATTGTACAAATTTTGTTGACAGTTAACCCTTCTATGCATTAGCAGCAAAATATTTTTCCTTCCCTATTGTATCCAAATTATTTGCCCAAGTGAAAGAAACCTAGAGCATTTCACTGAACTGAAGTAGACAATGAAGGATTTATAAATCCCTATCCTAAGGCATTGTATATTATGTATTTTAATGCATTTTTCATTCTTACAAGGTAACCAAAAGACTGGAAGGATAAATTGACCCCAATTCATAGCACTGGTTAACTGAAGCATCATTGGGAAGCATTTTTGACTTGTCTCAGAAACTTGACTTGCCTCCTTTTAAGTCTTTTCCAGCACTTGCAAAAAGCAGCAGTAATTTTTGTACTGGTCTTTTGGCTTTTGTAGGATCCAGAGGAGGCCATGGATTCATCCACACTTTCTGCTTGCCCCATCACCAGTACAGAACCTCCACCACTTCTAACAGCCAGCACTGTCTTCCATCTACTTTAAACTGAAAAACAATTATCTTCAAGTGTTTTCCTGCTCCATTCAAAATAAGTTTTGTCTTCAGCTGAGCTGTCTTCAATTCTTAAGATCAATTGGCCTAATGTACTTCATTCTTATTTTAGTAAAGCATCTCCTCCTGATTGACTACTATCCTCCTGCAAAGATTGAGTTCTCTCCTGAAGAGCCAGTTCCATAACCTTTCCCCAATGATGTCCCATAAAGACCAAGGATTCCAATATGGCTGCTCTCTTTTTCCTTTGCTCTTCTCTAAGGATCACTGGTAATGGAAGGTGTGTCTTTATTCCATCTCTAGTTTCTAAAATGCTCCCATCAGCTTCTGCAGGTGTTAATTTAAATTACTTCATTGGGTTTGTATGATTGCAACTCTGTTTACATTCTGACCAACTTCCAAGGGTCTTCAAGAGTAGCCCTATAATGAATATGTTACAATAATCCATAAGTGCTGTGATAAAAGCACAATAGCAATAGCACTTAATATACCAATTCACAGTGCTTTACAGCCCTCTCTAGTGGTTTACAGAGTCAGCATATTGCCCCTAACAATCTGGGTCCTCATTTACTGATCTGGGAAGGATGGAAGGCTGAGTCAACCTTGAACCAGTGAGGATCGAACTGCCAAACTGCAGGCAGCCGGCAGGCAGCAGAAGTAGCCTGCAGTATTGCATTCCAACCACTGTGCAACCACAGCTCTGCTGCCCAAGGGCCTCCTGGTCCAGCAAAGGACATGCTCTGTATGTTCCACTTGTGCCCATAGCTATTCCTGGGAAATGTATAGGACTATTCAGAACTCTCACATGGTGTCTATCTGCAGTTTTTGGCCATGCCTCGTACACTGAATGGAGTCCACAGACCTGGCTCCCACTCATGACTCACTATTGCAATGTTGAGGCTCACTATTGTGGTACAGCTGCTTCTGGATGTTCTGGGCAAATGCTGTTTACTGCAAAGGAGAATATAATTCTGATGCTTACTCTGTCCCACAGATTCAAGGGGAGAAAGACAGAACTTCTACAGGGAATGGCTAAGTATGGTGGTAGTTTATTTATTTTTATTTTATTTTACAAGATTTATATGGCTCTTTCTCGGAGACTCAGGGTGGCTTACAATTTGGGATACAACCCATGCGCCTCAGCAATAGCTCATTCCATTGAATATGCCTGCTATTACTAAGAGCATTTTTACAAGGTCAGCTAATTGCCACCAAAGTTGAACAGAGTGGATGCTCATGCCAGTCCATGATGATACCCTGGCCTCCAGACCTTATGTATTGTTGATAGATGCTGTCAAAGCTGTCATTGGCTTGCTGCTAGCAACATTGGCATGTTCTCAAAAGGTGGGCCTACCTGTCAGCCACCATGACTAGAATGGCAGCTGCAGACCATGCTGCCCATCAAAAATGTATGCCATGGCTGATCTGATGGATTAGGATGGATATTGGTCTCATGCAGTTGGTCCTATGCTGGATGCAGTTGGTCCCATGCCATGTGCTAACAAACACTAAGCAATTCTGTAGGTGTGATGATCCAGGGTGGGATAAAAAGCAACAAAGTCACAAAACAGGTGAAATCCTTTAATTCCTTCAACTTGGCTTCAAAGGTCCAAATATATTGACTGGAGAAAAAACTCCCCCACAAACAGTTGCAAAAAGGAAGAACTTCCATTCAAACTCAAAATGCATATAAATTATAAATAGAAAAAAACAACACAAAGCACACTGAAGCAATGAAGGAGACCAGGCAGGATAAGGGGTTGAAGATGTCCACAGATATCAAAATACACACACTGGGAAGGACACCAGAACTCAGATAAGAACGGACAGACTAGAAATATTTTCACACTTTGCTTCCAGCATTGGCCCATGCACAGTTTGTCCTTTTAAACAGTCCTCACAGCTGCAGCCCATGAAGGGGATCAAGGCCCTTTCCTTCCCCACAGACCACACCATTGACGTTTCTCCCTTATCCGCTCCTCCCTGCGTGCCCTAGGATGAAGAGGGGATGGGCCTGGGTCTTCCTCTGAATGCGCAGCCAGCCTGTGCCCTTCCCCAGTTTCCTCCACAACCTCTGGAGCCACACTCCAATTCCCTGTTGGCTCTTCCCCCTCTCCCTTGGAGTCAGATTCTAACAAGGGCATGACAATAGGGAAATTTTCTTCTCCTCAATAAATGTGAGTGTATCATATTTATATGATAGATGCAGAGGCACTTGCCAGGAGCTTTAGTCCAAATACAGCAGGGTGAGGAAAACTAATCATCATCAATTAAATACTGATGAAAATTGTCTGCTTGTAAAATAAGAAAGCCCATTTAAAATTAACAATCCCCAATTTGCATATACTAACTCTTCTCTCTGCCTCCTACAAACTCACAGTCATATATTAACACACACACCACCCCAAATCTTCCAACAGGAACAGCAAAAAGGAAGGGGAAAAAATAGGACTCATGAAGCAAGAGAAAGCAATAGCAAGGAAGGGAAAGGGACAGGGAAAGAGAAAGGAACATCTGGAAGCAGGGTGAAGTAAAGGAAAAAAAAATAAAACTGCAGAGGGAAAAAAAGAAAAGAGAGAGGTGATTAAATTCACTAGGAAACACCCCTTTCAAAAGTTTAGCGTTCATCTTCAAATGCATCCAGTTGGGCAGAAACAGATTTGCAACCTTATGAATTATCCTTTCTTCCATTTTTAAAAACAGTGGGGTCCTATGTATGGTGAACATGTGAAAAACTCTTCTTCCTATCTGGCATGGTAGTTTGCCTAATTGTAACTTCCTTATTTGCGTGACCATCTCTGACTGTTTCTGCCTGGTCCTGTTTAATCAGACAAGGCGGGCTTGTTCCATGTCCTGTCTATTAAACAATGACATCTGGTGGGAATCAGGAAATATGCCTGTTCTCTGGACTACCCTGTCCCCCGAGATTCTTTCACCCCAACATTTTGTAGGACTTTGGAGACCAAAATGTTGCTCAGGCATGGATCTGGAACTTCAGTGTACTTATGGGTGTGATTCTGTACCTTTTTATGGCTTCAGTTGGGTTTCTTCTCAGACAACATTCTAATATTCATTGTTGTTTCTTTCATTTTTTTTATTTGGTCTTTTCATCCTATATTACCCACCAGAGTCACTAATCCAAGAATGGACTAGTCATAAAAATCAATAAATACATAAACAATATTTTAACTTATTTTTTTGCTTGTGACATTACTATTAAAGCCAGAGTTTTTTTCCTTCTATTTCTCTTGCTATATCACATAGTAAGTCACTTAAAGAGGAAAGTGAAGCAATTATGACAAGCAAATTTGGCCACAATGTCAACAAGAAGTTTGCTGAGCGACACTACTTTGAATCTGCAAGAACCCTTGCGTTACTCCAGCAGCCATCTTGTTCAGGCCTATTCAGAAGCTGGGATGAGACTCTTTCATTCCATCCTGGATGACAAAAGGTAAATTTGGTTCATATAACTGACCTTTACATTACTTGTGTTTCAAAGGCAATTTTGTTTTAGCTGGCAGCCGGTAAATTATTCCTTCCGCATCTGAATGAAGAGCTTCCCAGATGGTTTATGGGTTTTACTTGGAATCAGCTTCCTTGTTAAATCATGAGCCTGAAAGGAGCAGAATTAAAATGTCAAGATACCATTACTTTACAAGGGGCCTTGAAGATAAAGGCACCAGCTAAGTTTGACCCCCTTTGGATCAGATGAGCCTGTGCCTTAAAAATGAGAATAACTGGCTGGGTAAGGGGGAAATTTTGATCTGGATTAGCGCTTCGCTATTTCCTTTCTTTTCCCCAGTTATGTTACAGTTGGCTCACCCAAAGGTGATTTTTCAAGAGGCAACTGGACTTCCCAGAAAGTCAAATTGAAAAATCACCTTTGGGACAACTACAACCTGGATGTCTGAGAATCTCCACAGACACAGCTGGCTCAGATGTCAACTGTTTATGGATGAAAATCTTATCCGGTTCTATTTTTTTAAGTCATATATATATATCCTTATCAACAGGACAGGAAAAATGTGATTTTTTTTTAGAAAAAATCAACAATTGAAGAAAGAATGGGAGGCAAAGAGCTCTGAATCCTTAACTCTTACAAACCTGGATGAGATTTCCTATATGTTCTGAATTAGCATGCCAAATTAGGATTGTCCCTCCACACACAAACACACACATTACTCATTTTATAAAGATGTCTTTTGCACTTTCAGAGTATATGATACAATCCTCTCTGTCATAAGTATAGAAATCTGTTGAATTCAGTTAGTGCAATCAGATGAAATGCCATTCACTATGTTTTTTTCACAAGAATTTGTCCAGATTTGCAAATAGGTTCATAGGATGGGGAGAATTTAATGAAGCATCTTGTGGGTGAGGGGGAGCAAAGTTAAAGAGCCTTCCTACTATTTTGGGGGTTGTAATGGTGGTGGATGGATGCCATGCGAAGGCTGGATGTAAATTTTCCCAGTAATTTTGGTGAGGGCTTCTTTAAACATATAACTTGCTCATTGAGTCTGCCATGGGAAATCCTCCTGCCTCCATCACAATGGCAAAGCATATCCACTGAAGTCATCTCAGTTAATTCAATTTGTCATAGTGGTAGATATATAATCAGTCATTCATAATTCATATGGCATTTACATGCTACCTACTGGGATTTTTTTCTCTAGCAAAAAAATAGAAGAACAAAAACTGAAAATTCACAAAGAGGCAGTAATTTGGAAACTTTAATGATAGAAAGGTATATTTCCAGAAAGCACTGCCTGATTCTGTACATTTTGTTAGAAGAAATGCAATGTTGAGATAAACAGAGAAGGAGAATTTAAAGAAAAAACATGAGCATACAGAGGAGGGAGGGGAAAGAAAAGGAAGCCACCAGATCAGGACAGCAGCTACCAAAGATAAATGATGACATGGAAACAATCCTTCAAGATCAGGCAAGGACCAGAAAACAGTAACCAGGGATAGGTTAAGAGTTGCTGCCATGGACCTAGTTATGTTTGATCCAACAACCTAACAAGTCAACACAAGGCTGAGATTATATGGAAAGGAATGCTTGACAGATGATGCTGGCTACAAATTAAAAGGAAGATGTAAGGGATCTCATTCGGAGGAACTTCATCATGTATGTACGTTACCACTGGATTTTGGCATCCTTGTCTCCTCCAGTACCCCGTATAAGCTTATCCGGTTCATAATAGGGAAAGTGGTAAGAATGAGAGCAAAAACCTGAGTGCATGGGATGCCTGAATCATAAATAATAAAGCTTTTCTAGGTTAAAAGAAAGAGCCACAGTAGTGGTTAAGGCATCAGGGCTTGGGTCCAGGGTACTTGCGGGAACGCCTCCTGCCAGCATTGTTGGCCGATCGCCCTGTTCGCTCCCACAGGAGGGGCCTCCTTGGGATACCGTCGGTTAGGCATTGTCGGCTGGCGGTCCCCAGGGCTAGGGCCTTCTCCGTGGGAGCGCCCACCCTTTGGAAACAGCTCCCCGTGGATCTCCGTTTGGCCCCTGATCTCTCCTTCCGCGGGACCTGAAGACCTGGTTGTTTCAACAGGCCGGCCTGGAATGACCCGGGTGGGAGGTTTTTAACTGTTTTGGTTTTAATGTTTTAATGTTTTACTTTTATTCTGACTTGTGAGATTTAATTTGTTTTTATGTAAATTTTGTGCTGTTTTAATGTTAGCCCTGAGTCCTTAGGGAGAAGGGGTATAAAATCGAATAAATAATAATAATAATTATTATTATTAATAATAATTATTATTATAATTATTATTATTATTATTATTTGACTTATTATTATTATTTATTCGAATTATTATTATTATTATTATTATTATTATTATTATTATTACTAGAAACCAAGAGCCCATGAGTTCTAGTCCCATCTTAGGCACAAAACCAGCTGGGCAATCTTGGGCCAGTCCCTGTCAGTTCTTGGAAGGAGGCAAGGTAGTGGTGGGATTCAAAAATGTTTACTACCGGTTCTGTGGGTGTAGCTTGGTGGGCATGGCTTGGTGGGCATGGCAGGGGAAGGATACTGTAAAATCCCCATTCCCTCTCCATCCCTGGGGGAAGGTTACTGCAAAATCCCATTCCCTCCCCACCCCACTGACCTGCTTTCCAGCTCCGTTCTCCTATGCAGGGCAACAAAAGAAGACCCAGCCAATCATCTGGGACTCGGGAGACAGAGAATAGATGGGGGTGGGGCCAGTCAGAGGTGGTATTTGCTGGTTCTCTGAACTACTCAAAATTTCCACTACTGGTTCTCCAGAACTGGTCAGAACCTGCTGAATACCACCTCTGAGGCAAGGGTAAACCACTTCCAAAATCTTGTCAAGAAAACTGCAAAGTTTTCAACACTGAAGCCTTGAAGCCACCAAAAAAAGAGAAAAGGGTTTAACAGAGTATGTGCTGTATGTTACTGCATGTAATCCTAAACTCTTGTATCTCTGTTGTAAATGTGGGAGTGTATCTGCTGACAAATTATGGCCCTACTTGCTATTAAGCCTCAGCCATCTCTGTCTAGTTCCAAGTGGACAGTAAATCAGAAGGCAAATGGCCTGGATGTGTGTTTCAGTAGGGAATATGAGCAAGGAAAAACTAGTAAATTTGAAATGAAGTCTATGTAGAGATGAATGTTGCCATTTTCAGGATCCTTTATTGTCAAATAAAAGTGCAGTACTGCATATAAAGGCGCATTTGAATACATGTGTTAGAATTCTGAAATGTGCTATTGACATTAGATTTCAGAAAGGAAAAGTTTCTGAACACTCACTAAATATTCTCTAAACCTGGCCTACCACTGAAAAGATTATTCTAAAACTTTATCCTTGTGGATTACAGTACTGTAGCAGATGCAGGGACCTTTCTCCTTAGATTAAAACAAAGGGTATCTAATAGTAACTTAATGCTAGTTTGAAATAAACTCCCCTGAACTACAACACCTAATGAAGTGGGCTACAGTCCATAAAACCTTTTGCTATAATAATTGCTTAGGTTTTATTGTACCAAAATAGTGTTAGTATTGCAGTAATAATCAAACATAGCTATCCCTTTGAAATTTCTGCATCAGTGAATATACATCCATGGCATTCTCTTATACCTGCCTTCTGGATTAGTGCAATCCATTCAGATTATTCTCATAACTCTATTCCATTCTTGGTCTTTCATCACAGGTCTGAATATTAGGAAGCACATTCCTGCTAAGCAACCATTTAGAAATAGGAATAATGATCCACTTCATCCATGCAGTGATGCTGATAGATTCTACCAAGGAAAATAGTGGGCATGAAAAGTTGCAAGTACACAGACAGCTGAAGAAGAAAAAAAGGGCATTGGAAGAATATCTGAAGGACAGTGAAGAAGATGCGCTGAAGTTAGCACACCATGAAGGCTTACTGAGTACTGGAGAAATCAAACTGGGCTACAAGAAAGATCAAATGAAGAAGAGAGACAGGGCAAAGCAAAGTATTACATGGCCAATATATTAAAACATAACAGGCAAAAGAAATGACAACATGACCTGGCAATGCTAACAGCAAGAAAGTTGAAGAAAGTGACAGAGTGGCTAATTCTGACTGCATCACACCAAGCTTTAAGAACAAAAACATACAAAACCGGAACTGAGAAGACAGACAGCAACAAACAGCAAGTGCCACCGCTGCAAAGAAGTTGAAGAAACGGTGGACCACTGTTCAATTTAGCGCTCTCTGAATTTGATGGTTTTCTTGCGGGTGTGTCATTACAAACTAGGTAACATCATTGGTGCACCACCTAGTTAGCTGCTGAAAGAAGAACACACGGACTGACTATAAACAATGACATGACAGAGTAGTAATAATGGTGCATTGGAAGACCTACAAGAAATACTATATGCTTGTAAGTAAGAACTTGTGCGGCCATAAAATAGACAAAGTAATAGCAAATAAAGAAGCTATGGTGCTCTGGGACTTTAGGATTCAAACAAACAAGCATCTGCCACATAATATCACTTTCTTATCAATAATCTTTTTTTTTAAAGTCTGGATAGTGGACATGGCATTATTAAGAAAGCAGAAGAGAAAAAACTGGGAAAAATCACAAAATATAAAAATCTGCAAATAGAACAACCATAACAAAAGAAAACAAAGATAATATCAGTATGGAATTCAAGATGGCGCCATCAAAGGCAACCTCAGTGAAATGCTCTCTGATCTTATCTTCTTATGACTATAACTTTGTTGCTTGTATTTTATGATTTAAATTATTTAATTAGTGCCCTAGTATGATTTGTGTTGATTGCTTATTTAGTATCCATGACTATCACTAAGTGTTGTATCTAATGTTTTATGATAAATGTATTTTTACAATGACAATGATCTATCACTATTATTGTATGTACACTGAGAGCCAATGCACCAGAGACAAATTCCTTGTGTGTCTAAGCATGCTTGGCCAATAAAGAATTCTGTTCTGTTCTGTTCTGTTTTACATCTTGGGTGCAATTCCAAAATATTTGGAGCATTACCTGAATAACATGAATAATATGGTTTGCAGGACTTACACGATTGCAGAGTTACAGGCCCTGGGGAAGGTCCCCTTATCCCTGGTGTGGCCTGTCGGACTATCTAAGGCCTACCTTGATGACGGATCCTGGGATCCCGAGAGGTGGCACAGTGCAAAGGTTTTTTTTAATTTTTTTAACAAGAAGCGTTTTAAGGGTTCATTGATGAACTTTTTAATTAACTCATTTAAGGGGTTCGGGAGGGGGGCGGGAGGTGGGGCCCAGGGGGAACTTGAGGGGCTTCCACCGGACCAATTTAAATTTCATTTCCAGTCCAGGTCGGGTACGGGTCGCGACAGGAGGGCGATGGGATTGGGGTGCTCTGGGACTCTAGGGAAAGAGGTGGGGATTTCGATCCCCACGGTGACTGGGAACGGCAGGAGATGGAAGAGCAGAGGGTTGTATCGGAGTTTGGGAGCATGCCCACATTACCTTCAAACAGTGGCGTGCTCTGACCCTCTGGTTCCTGCCCGTTGCCCTGGGGGTATGCGAGACCAGGCCCCTGAGCTCAGGTTGGTTTATTTAAATGCCAGGTCCGTGGTGAATAAAGCTCCACTCATCCACAAACTGATTGAGGAGGAAGACGCAGATCTGGCTTGCATCACGGAGACCTGGTTGGGCCCAGAGGGAGGAGTCCCTCTGTCAGAGTTATGTCCACCAGGTTTCCATGTGCTGCACCAACCTCGGGCTCAGGGTAGGGGCAGGGGGGGTGGCAGTTGCTATCAGGGAGTGCCTTTGTCCACAGGAGGACACTGTCCCTCAGATAGGCGGGTGTGAGTCTCTCCTCCTGAAGTTGGGCCCTGGTGGTCAGCTGGGCCTGTTGCTCATGTACCTTTCTCCCAGCTGCATGACAACGACCCTGCCTGAGCTACTCGGCGTTCTATCTGGGGTGGCCGTTGAGTTCCCCAGACTTATTGTTCTGGGGGATTTCAATCTGCCTTCTCTGGGTGGAGCGTCGGGGATGGATCGGGAGTTCATGGCTTCCATGATGGCCATGGACCTGACCCAATTAATTCAGGGTCTGACTCATGGGCACACACTCGACCTTGTTTTTATCTCCAGACAGTAGTATGATGCTTTGGGTGGGGGATCACCAACTATTCAACCCCTGTCATGGACCGATCATTATCTCCTCCAGCTGGCCTTCCAGTATGCCACCCCATGTCGCTGGGATGCGGAACCGACTAGGTGGTTCCGCCCTAGGCGCCTGATGGACCCGGAAGGGTTCCAGATGGCACTTGGGTTGATTCCTGCCTCCCTTACCCACAGCCCAGTTGAGGCCCTGGTGGACACCTGGCAAAGGACTGCCTCAGAGGCTCTTGACCGTGTTGTCCCTTTGAGGCCTCTGACCTGGTTTAGATCCCGGTTGGCTCCCTGGTTTTCCACGGAGCTCTGGGAGATGAAGTGCCAGAGGAGAGGCCTAGAGAGCAGTTGGAGGTCCAGTCAATCTGAATCTGACCGATTGCAACTAAGAACCTTTACAAGGTCTTATCTTGCAGCAATGGAAGTGGTGAAACGTGTCTACTTCTCTGCTCTCATTGCGTCCGCAGATAATCGCCCGGCTGCCCTGTTTAAGGTCACCCGTTCCCTCCTTAATCAGGGGACAAGGGAGGACCCTTTGCGGGGGCGGGCTGAGGAGTTTAACCATCATCTGTCAGACAAGATTGCTCAGATTCAGGCTGGTCTGGACTCTGACTGGGTAGAGTCCAACGGGGGGGACGGGATGGGTCTTGTGGATACCACCTGGGAAGAGTTCAATCCTGTGATTCTGGAGGAAGTGGACAGGATCATGGGGAGACTGAGTGCTGCCACATGCTTATTGGACCCGTGTCCCTCCTGGCTGGTCTCTGCTGCCCGGGAGGTTACACAAGGCTGGCTCCAAGCTTTGATTAATGCTTCTTTGAGTGAGGGATCTTTCCCCTCTGCCTTGAAGGAGGCCGGTGGTGAAGCCCCTCCTCAAGAAGCCTGGCTTGGACCCAGCTGTTATGAACAACTTTCGTCCTGTCTCCAACCTTCGCTTTGTGGCGAAGGTTGTTGAGAGCGTGGTGGCCCGACAGCTCCCAGTGTTCCTGGAGGAAACTGATTATCTGGATCCATATCAATCGGGTTTCAGGCCTGGATACAGCACAGAGACGGCATTGGTCATGCTGGTGGATGATCTCTGGAGGGCTCGGGATAGGGATTATTCCTTGATCCTGGTCCTTTTAGACCTCTCAGCGGCTTTCGATACCATCGACCATGGTATCTTACTGCAATGCCTTGAAGGGTTGGGAGTGGGAGGCACTATTTTATGGTGGTTCTCCTCCTACCTCTCGGCGCATTCGCAGTCAGTGGCAGGGGGAAAGAGATCGACCCCGAGGCCCCTCTCTTGTGGGGTGCCCCAGGGGTCGGTTCTCTCTCTCCTTTTGTTTAACATCTATATGAAACTGCTGGGTGAGATCATCCATGGTTTTGGGGTGAGGTATCATCAGTATGCTGATGATACCCAGCTTTTTATCTCCACCCCAGACCAACCCAGTGATGCCCTCGACATGATGTCCCGGTGCCTGGAAGCGGTACGGGTCTGGATGGGACGGAACAGGCTTCGACTCAACCCGGCCAAGACCGAGTGGCTGTACGTACTGGCATCTCGGACTGTCCAGGATGTTCCATCTTTGGTTGTAGGGGGAGAGATGTTACCCACCGCAGAGAGGATGCGCAGCTTGGGTGTCCTTCTGGACACACGGCTCAGTTTAGAGGAGCAGGTGGGAGCCGTGGCCAGGGGGGGCGTTTGTTCAGGTTTGGTTGATGCGCCAGCTGCACCCCTATCTGGACCGAGATGCCTTACATACGGTTACTCATGCACTCGTTACCTCCTGTGTGGACTACTGCAATGCTCTCTACATGGGGCTGCCCTTGAGGACCACTCAGAGGCTTCAGCTGGTACAGAATGTGGCTGTGTGGGTTGTGATGGGAGTATCCCGATACTCCCATATTACACCCCTCCTGCGTGAACTGCATTGGTTACCGGTTGCCCTCCGGGTGAGATTCGAGGTGCTGGTAATTGCCTATAAAGCTCTACATGGCTTAGGGCCGGGGTATTTACGGGACCATCTTCTGCCGGCAGTGATTACCCAGTGCCCAGTGTGCTCCCACAGACAGGGCCTCCTTGGGTGCCATCGGCCAGACAGTGTCGGCTGGCAGCCCCCAGGGGGAGAGCCTTCTCTGTGGGAGCGCCCACCCTGTGGAACCAGCTGCCCTTGGAGTTGTGGTTGGCCCTGACCTTCGATCCTTCTGTCGTGACCTGAAGACATGGCTCTTCCAGCAGGCCGACCTGGACTGAGGGAGGGGGTTATTGGCTTTTACTGGTTTTATTGCTTATTGTGGATTTTAAATTTTGTTGGGATTTAATACTTTTTAATAATTTTAATTTTTGTATTCTATGTTTTTTATAGTTGTGAGCTGCCTTGAGTCCTTCAGGAGAGAGGGCGGCATATAAATCCCATTAAATAAATAAATAAATAAATAAATAAACAAACAAACAAACATCAACATTGACAAAAATCATCATCGGTCAATTGCAAAAGGCAGCTTTACTTGGAATAGCTTACATCCCATGATATTACTAAAGAACAACATCTGCCTATCTGAGGGTCTTGAGAAAGACTTAATATGTGGGTAAAATCACCAGATCAAGTCTAAACATCTGAAGAACTATGTGACCCCTAATAATAATGTATCAAATTTATATGCCCCCTGACTCCCAGCAACTCTTGGCAGTTTGCAAATTGTTAACAACACTTTAAACCAAGAAACAGGGGGAAGGTGGGAGAGAATAAAAGTGTCAGAGATAACAAACCCAGGTGGGAATGAAAAAAGAAGAAGAAAGGAGGAATTCAATCACTCACTAGAGGCCTGGGTGAAAACAGTGTGAAGAAATAGAGAGTGCCATAAGGTATCTAGATGTACATTTTCACTTTAGCATATGACTCTCTGCAGTCTCATCCAGCAGAGTCAATGGCAAGGAATACTCAAAATTGTAGTTCAACACCTGGAATACCACCAATTCCTCAACATAAGCTTTAATGCAACATTTGAATTCTGTGCAATACAATTTACATGAAGTCTCTCTTGAATATAATTTTAGATGCCCGATATACTTGCTTACCTGACATTCTTACTCTTTGTTCCCATAGGTGCCCAAGCTATTCTCATTAACAGGGAGTAACATACCTGTTATTTCTAGTATATGGAAAATTGTTTAATTAAGAAATAGGCTTTTATTGGGTACCATGAGCTAGTTTTTGGATTTACAGCTGGAGCCAAGGAGAATGAGATTCAAATTCCTACTATACAATGAAGTGCCTTCTATGCTTTTAAGTTAATATGCTTCCAACTAACTGACTTCACAAGACTGTTTGGAGAATGCTTTTAATCAACAAGAAAAAAATCCATCTAGTAAGAATGCTGGGCAGTAATATGTGGGATCAGAGTTTAAATCCTCCCCAAACCATAAAAGGATCCTGGAAATTTAGACACAGATGCTTATAGATTTTTAGAGGACTGGGACTGGGCAGCATGATTAGACTAAATATCATATGATCGTGACTTCATACGACCACTTTCTTTGACTCCTTTGAATACTAATATTTGATAAATTGATTGATCCATTGATTTCAAATCAGTATAATAGCCTAATATGGACTTGATCTTATCATTGATGCAAGCTGTGGAAAGTTATGGTCTGGGAGACAAATAGGTTTGTGTGAATATTCACCCGTTTATAAATTTAGACTGTCAAACTATTTCAAGAAATGTATGCATTGGTTTTACAAACCGAATACATCCAAATCAATGACCAGTTCAGATACTTTTCATCCATATATTTTAATTATCTGAATCAAATCTAATCTAATTAGGAGATTCACTCCTGGAAAATCTCAACAAATGCCAACAACATTGGAGGCTGCAGTGCATTTAGCTAGAGAGGATTGGAAGGAACATCAAGTGTATGTGTTTATTTATCTTTTAAATATTTTTAAATAATAAAAACCCCAAAACTGTTCTGGGAGGCCCTTTGTTCTAGAGATGTCCCTGAATGGCCTTGTGCTCTGCATACCTTTCCAGGAATGGTTCCTAAAGCTGTAGGGTTTAACTGATTTAGAAAGGAATAAGCTCTATTGAATTTAGTTGTATTTATTTCTGATTATGCACATATCACATTTAGCTGCATGGAAACCAAATGTATCTGCAAAGTCCTAATCTTTGCTGAGTTCACTGGAAGTTTATTCTTGCATAACTGTGTAGAAACCTAGCATTCAGTCCTACACATGCTTACACAGAAGTAATTCCCACTTTTCTTGTCAGACTAGGACCAAAGCACTAAATCCAGGTTAAGAGCCTTGCTCCCCACATCAATCAACATCAGCCAAGATGGTGGAGGCTACTAAAAGTTGAAATTTAGCCATTCCTGGAAAACCACACTTTCCCCACCCTTATGCATGCGTTTCTGTGTAGAGGCAAAGATGGGAAGCAGTGAGAATATAGTTCATATATGTATTGTAATGTGCATGGGCAGTAGATTTAAGGGGCAAAATGGAAATTTGCTCCTCCTACATACCACTTTAAGAGCTTATCTTTCGGCTGGTCCAGATGAGGTAAGGCAGTTGGAAACTCACCTGTAACCAAGCTGCTTTATTGCAGTTGGATTTCTCGTCCTTCCCACAAACAGTTGTCACTTCCTCAAAAAGCTCCACCCCCAACTTTGCCTTAATAAGTGAGCTGCTTAGCCTTACATTAAATGGAAATAACAGAGGTAGGAAAGAGTTTAGGGAAGCAGGAATTGCATGATCTGGCTGGAGAAATACATTTTAGAACATGCTGAAGATGCAAAGATACCAGTGTGAAAACCGTCCCTTCAAGGAGAGGAAAAGCTTTGGTAAAAGGACTGTTGTTTCAAAGGGAGACAAGGATTATATAATAGACTGTGTCGTGGAAAATCCTAATTTTCTTTCATTTCCCTGCTTTCTTCTAATCTACTTGTCCATCTAACATTATATTTTTGGATTTTCTCTCCTAAATGGGCTGTTAGATCTGTTTAACATTTCAGTTCTGCTTTTTCTTCACTCAAATGCATGCACACTGCTCTTCTATTTATTTTCTTTACATGAACCTTGCAAGTTGGATTAGGTTGCAATATCGTGACTGATCCAAGAAAGCCCTGAGGTGTAAGACTAATCCTAGCCCTAACCTCTCTCTTTGTTCTACCTGCTAATTCATAGGAGCTGCACAGTATGTAAGAATTAACCAAGGGAAACATTTCCTGACAGTTGGCATTCTAACTGACTTTAAGGAAGCTGTTGGAAATAGAATACAAGAATCTTGTTAAAGAAAATGGGGCAATCCTCATTCCTCCTGACTCATTAGATAGAGGTGGAGAACAGTGCCAACTAGTATATGAAATAATTTCTTAACATAGTGAGACGATGGGAGTTGTAGCATCTGTAGGGCCACAGTTGCATGTTTTTGTGATTTTTCTTCATTTTACCAATTTACACTTTTTAAACTTGTTTCTTAGGCTAAAAACGTGGTAAACGTTAGTGGTTTCAACATCTCTATTTGGGTGGAGCAACTTGGTTTATGCAGATAAGCATTTTGATAACTTCCAAAGTAAATTGGGACAGAATATTATGGGTTGAATCTTTCTAAATTCTTATAGCTACTGTGTGAATATATATGTCTGTGTTTGTTTTTAGCAACTCGGATAAATGAGACAACAGAAATTCGGGGGAAGTATCCCAATAAAATTCCGGTAAAGAAAATTCCTTTTTCCCCATTTGATAGAATGACTCAGCTTTTTGCTGTAACTTCCACGGGCTCAGCAAATGAAACAATACAATTAACTGAAGATATAAGTAATTGGAGAATGAACTTCTATTTTCTGGAGAAGCTTCAGTGTTATACAAGAACTTCTCATATTTATCCAATTGTCTTGTGACATATATTCAACAATAATGATGAGGCCCAGCAGCCTAAATCTTGGCCTTGTTGTCAGTTTGATATTTTACCTTTTGGGTCAGCTTAACAGCTTAACATTTGGCCACCACTGATAAATCACAAACTAGCTATGATTAGTGGGGCTTGGGGAAGTGGAAGGACCCAGAATTTGCTCCTATGTTCCCAACATTTTGCTTGGAAACCGCAGAATAGACTTGACTTGTTTCAGTCAACATGGGGAACTTCTTGCCCTGTCTATTTATCGACAAACTTCTTAAAACACACCTTCTAGATGAATAATAAAATGCAACAGCAATGAAAGGAAAAACCTTGCTTTTGGCAGTTAACTTAACATTTAATAACAGTTAAGTTAACATGAGAAACAGGAGGTCTGCCTTCTGCTTTTAATCTCACTGTTTCAAATGCCACAAGATTTGTCATTGAAAAGAATGAAAGACATTGAAAAATAACGTGGGGTTTCTTGCTGTATTTGAAACTTAGCATCCAGTTGCCTTAATATTGCTAGCCCTTTGCAAATCCCAAATAAAAAAATAGAAAGCAGGAGTCCCAAGCATAGGATTTTTCTCCAATCCAGTAATTTACACACTGTTCTTTGGTTGTATCTTTGACCAGTTTCCACAGTGACCTTTCTGGCATTTAAATTAAATCCTGTTGCTGGTGGATGGAATGACTTGGAATTAAATTGAAAGACACTTTGTACTCACATGATAGGCTACTTCATAGTTTCTTTGATACTTTGATAGCTTTATCAAATAAACCACAATGAGAATCCTACATTTGTTGAGCCATTGTTTGCATCTGATGATGAACTGCGGCTCATGAAAACTGATGCCTTTTAATAACACTTGGTAAAAGGTACCAGAATCCTAATTTTTGCTACCATGGAATAAGCACAACTTTCCTTCTATGATGCCAGCACTACAGGGCAATGATTTAGTTACATGATTCAGTTTCAATATCCATTTCAACTTCTGGAAATATGACATAATGAAAATAATGAAAGAGGGGAAAGGTTCTCACATTTTTGTTCCTATGCTGGGAGATCAGATGATATTCTGTCATCCTTGATTTGAATCTGCCTAACCTAATCCATGGGTCTTAGCTTAAGTTCTTCAAATGCTAGAATCTGCCTTAGGTTTTTTTTTATTATTACATTTATATGCCGCCCTTCTCCGAAGACTCAGGGCGGCTTACAATTTTTGGGATACAACCCAATGCGCTCAGCAATAGCCTTTATTCCATTGTATATGCCTGCTTATTACTAAGCGGCATTTTTACAAAGTCAGCTTATTGCCCCCAACAATCTTGGGTCCTCAGTTTACCTACCCCAAGAGGATGGAAGGCTGAGTCAACCTTGAGCCTGGTGGGATTCGAGCCTGCACTAATTGCAGGCAGCTGGAACTTAAGTGCTAGGCATTTAATAGCCTGCACCACCAAGGCTCAATGCCCTTCTGCACTGCATAGAGTCTTCAAGTAAATGTAGGATTTCTCCTACATGATAAAATGCTAGCTAAGACTTAGCTGGGATCAAGAAATTCCAGTTCTGATTCCTATTTGGTCTCTATGACATTAACCATATATATATATATATATATATATATATATATATATATATATATATATATATATATTTGTTTTCGTAGATTTTCACGGGTAAAGGTATGTAGGTCTTGATGTATTCGGGTCTTGTCCCGTGTAAGATTGAGAATACCTTGGCAACGTTTCGACGAAATCTCATCCGTCATCTTCAGGCTGGTGTCTTCAGCTTCGTTCTCCTGGGAGAAGTGTGTGATTGTGGCTGTTTTCCCTTTTAAACTCTAGAGTTGGCTGTGTTGTTACTTTTGATTGGTTTGTGGAGTTGATGTATGCAGATTGGATGGCTTTTCCTGAGACCCTGTGTGGCTGAGGTGCTGGCTGTGTGTCTCTCAGCCTTTTGTGTTGTAACGACCTGGGTAATGGGCTGTGTGATGACCTTCTGAGTTCTATTGTTGTGATGTCCTGGGTGTGGTGCTGTAATCTCCTGGGTCGTTGTCTGTGCTGCAACCTCCTGATGTTTTGTGTTGTGATCTCCTGAGTTCTGTGATGTAGTATCCTGGGTGAAAGGCTGTGATGTGGCATTCTGGGCCTTGGTTTGGCTCCGAGTTTGAGGTCTGGCTATGTGTTTATAGCATGTGTCAGTTTGCTTAGTTTGGGGGTTGGAGGGGGGTGTAGCAGCTGGTGTTGCAGCCATGGTCTGGTTTCTGGATGGTGGTTGCCTTTCATCTGTGGCGTGGGCTTGGGTTTGAGTCTGGTGAAGGAGATTGGTGGTGGCATCATGTGTTAACATACCTTTACCCGTGAAAATCTATGAAAACAAATATATATATATGTATGTATGTATGTATGTATGTATGTATGTATGTATGTATGTATGTAACTGAATAAGTTAGAGATGATTTGGGTTGCTGTATTATACTAAGATAACAATTTATAAACTAAAACCAATCTAGTCGCATGATTTCATGCAGTGTATAAAATAAGCTGTTGAAGCTTCAGCCCTATGGGAATTTAAGAATCACACCTGGAATATTGGATGGCTGGATATAAAGAAGGAAAGAGCTTTTAGAAGGTGATATCAGCAAATGTTACATGTTGTATAAGCCACACCTGCTGAAAGCTATTTTCCAGTATACCTCATCAAATGCAAGATCTTGTCCTAATGGCGACCTGGCTATCTAATAACCTACCCAGCCATCAAATTTCCAATCATTGCTCCTAAGGTGACAATTAAAAATGTCCCAATCTATTTTATAGGATTGTTATAAGCATCAGCTGTCATGACATTTGCATCCTGTGCTGATCTATGATTTCCTGGCAAGATTTACATGACATGCCGAAGCAACCATTATAGTTTGGTGTCACATGTGAGACAGTTGTGATTTAAGATTTACTGTTTTTCAAAAGTATACAAATATCACTTCAGCACTTCACTGGTTGTGGATCAATGGAAACCAATTTTAGTTTCCCAAGTCCAAGGCAGAGATTTGTCCCTCCATAGCTCTGCTGACATACCAAAAAGCTCAAGTTTGATGATAGTTCAACTATAGTTATAAACAGAACTTAAGGTCTGTTGCTCAAACAGAGCTTCTTGTTGTCACCCAAAGCTGTTGAAAATAAAAGATCTCATCTATGAAGCCATTCTAGGAGCAATAGGCCTTAATCCTAGATTGCACTTACTTTTATCTTTCTACTGAACTTGCCCCAACCATTTCTCTGCTGAATGTGGAGTGATTTCTGCATAGCTCCAGATATCCATCTTTTTTTAGTGGTTTGCACAGACCTGTCAGCCTACCCAGTAATATGACTTCCAACCTGCCCCTTCAAAAATCAAAGGCTTATAACTGAAGGTGAATTATAGCATCTCGGTAATTAAATAAATTAATTTGTCCACAGGTGGTAGTGGAACGTTATAGGAAGGAGAAGACTCTTCCCCAGTTGGATCGGATCAAGTTTTTGGTTTCTCCGGATATATCCATGTCTCAGTTTATTTTCACTCTGAGGTAGATGGGGACTAGAAATGGGCCATGGGAAGAATAGTGCCTTTCATTCTGAGGTTCTCAAGCAAACATTATTACATATAAGCTATCCTGTTTATATCCTTTATATTACTAAGGAAAGGGAGTTGGTTTTACTTATTGACATTAGTGCCACATTAGCCTCAATTTGAGCATTCTCCAGTATAGTTCTTACTCCAGAACAGATCGTTGATATTAGCAGAAACTGTCTATGGACTTTGCGGTGCTTCTGAGTTCTTTATCCTAATGGTGCTTTTCCAAAAGGCAATTTGACTTTGTTTTTTCTTGAAGATGTTTTGCTTCCCATCCAAGAAGCTGCTTCAGTTCTTCAGAAGAAGCTTCTTGAATGAGAAGTAAAACATCTTCAAGGAAAAAACAAAGTCCAATTGCCTTTTGGAAAAGCACCTTTGGGGAAACCATGACGTGGATGACTGAGAATCTCCATAGACATTCTTTAAACTTTCAACCTTTTTCTAAAAGAAGATCCAATGTTTTCCATCTGACAAAAAGCCCTATTGAAACAAGAGTGCGTAATTCTAGAAACAAGATGTCTTAAGTAAAAATATATATCTTGATGGTATGGATCTCAAATCCTCTCTCTGCTTCCTTATGCTGTTCCCAATTAAGAGCCATTTGCTGATATAGGGCAAGAATTTGTATGTGGCTTTTCATGCCTGCTAGTTATTCAACTCAAGTGAATATGGGAAGTGTCTCTATGAAGGAGCAGTTCATCAGAGGAGAAGTCAGCCAGCACCCATATTCTTGCAAAAAACACTAGTAGGCAGGGTCAGGAGGACCTAGTAATTGCCTCATCCAGGTTTAGCAAACCTTCCTACAGATTTGAAGGCACTAACACGGCAAGGATGAACTCATCTTGATTTTCTAGAAAACCCTTTTCTTGAGACCAAAAACTTATTCTCCAGGTGTGAGAGCACTGCAACGTTCAGTCTTGACAATGCTGGGGTAAAACTGTTGGGAGTGGGAATTCATGCAACCCCAAACAGATTGGTGGGGTGCTGTCTTCCCTCATCCGGGGCAATGGGATACTCCCCACTTCAAGAAAGGTTTAGAATATGTACTTCAGGCCTCATGCGATCAAATCCTCTCTTTTAGTCATTTAGTCTCTTCGTTTAGCCATCCATGTCCTTTTTCAAGCTTGCGTGCAAGAGGGCCGAAAAGCTGCTGCTGCTTAATGGAGCAAATAATTATGGTACTCATAAAAGCAGCTGCATTGTTTTTTTTAGGCTTGTGCATGGAAAAAAAAAGCAAGTGGGTTTTCATGAATAATAGAGGTACGGCCTCCACACAAGATCCAAAAGGCTTTCTTCTGAATCAGTTTTGAAATGTGTGCAGCCCTTACATATTCCAGCCCTTTCAGAGGCAGGTGAAAATGGTTTTTTTTAAATTCCACTTTAGTGTTTTTAGACAGCTTAAGTGCTACTGATGATTGGGGTTCTTAAATTACATTAATTGCTATTAATTGCTTTTCTTCTTACTGTGTTTTTGCTGTGTTGGTTTGAGGGGGTCTTTCTCATACTGGGAGTTTTATTAATTTGTGTATCAGGGAACTATACGAGAAATACGTGGGTCAAATCTAGCCAGCAAGCAACCATTCCTTTTCTTTCTTCTGATCTTGCCTTGACATCTCCTCTTTTTCTCTTTCTCCAGAACCCGGCTGTCCCTCACAGCTACACAAGCCTTCTACTTACTCGTGAACAATCAAACCCTACCCTGTCCCAGTCTGACTATTTTAGAGATCTACAATGACAACAAGGATGAAGATGGCTTCCTCTACATGACCTACGCCTCTCAAGAGATGTTTGGTACAGGAGTCTCTTCGGAACACCAATGAAGCCATCTCAAGGGAGTGGGATCCAGGCCTCCCTGAGAGCCCAAAACCAGTGGGAAAATATATATATTTTAAAAGACCGTTTTGGCACAAGAATGGCATGGGAGGGTCTTCGCAGCCAGCCACAGGATGTTCTCTTATGACTTTGGTCCCTGATGCTACTACTTCACGGCTTCCCTTTTTGGCTCTGCCTGAATGGAATTTTGGGAGGGCACGGGGCTTAGAGGTTCTTACTAACTCTGCGGATTGTTAGTTTTATCCACTGCCAGCTTATTCTTTTTAATTAGTCTTATTGTTTTATTTAATTATTTATTTAATTATTTTCTTCACAAAACGAATTTCACTTCCCATTGCACACACTCACTGAAAGCAGAGTCTTTTTATCAGGGGAAAAAAGCTGGTTGACCCAAGGAGAACAATCTGGAGAATGCCACTTGCGGACATTTTAATTGGTTACTGCATCCCTCCCTCTCTTTACCCCTTTCCCCTTAAGATTACAATGAAGAAATAAATGAGCGCCATTCCATATCTGATCTGAGAATGGCTTTATTTCTTTTTTTTTCTGATAAGAAGATTAAATGAATGACTCAGTACCTTTTACGGGTGAAACTCAAAAAATTAGAATATCGTGCAAAAGTTCATTTATTTCAATAATGCAACTTAAAAGTGAAACTAATATATGAGATAGACTCATTACATGCAAAGCAAGATAGTTCAAGCCATGATTGGTCATAATTGTGATGATTATGGCTTACAGCTCATGAAAACCCCAAATCCACAATCTCAGAAAATTAGAATATTACATGCAATCAATAAAACAAGGATCGTACATAGAACAATATCTGAAAAGTATAAGCATGCACATGTACTCAGTACTTGGTTTGGGCCCCTTTTGCAGCAATTACTGCCTCAATGCAGCGTGGCATGGAAGCTATCAGCCTGTGGCACTGCTGAGGTCTTATGGAAGACCAGGATGCTTCAATAGTGGCCTTCAGCTCTTCTGCATTGTTTGGTCTCATGTCTCTCATCTTTCTCTTGGCAGTGCCCCATAGATTCTCTATGGGGTTCAGGTCAGGCGAGTTTGCTGGCCAATCAAGCACAGTAATCCCACGGTCAGTGAACGAGGTTTTGGTGCTTTTGGCAGTGTGGGCAGGTGCCAAGTCCTGCTGGAAAATGAAGTCAGCATCCCCATAAAGCTCGTCTGCAGAAGGAAGCATGAAGTGCTCCAAAATCTCCTAGTAGACGGCTGCATTGACCCTGGACTTAATGAAGCACAGTGGACCAACACCAGCAGATGACATGGCTCCCCAAATCAACACAGACTGTGAAAACTTCACACTGGACTTCAAGCATCTTGCAGAGTGTGCCTCTCCATTCTTTCTCCAGACTCTGGGTCCTTGGTTTCCAAATGAGATGCAAAAGTTGCTCTCATCAGAAAAGAGGACTTTGGACCACTGAGCAACAGACCAGGTCTGTTTTTCTTTAACACAGGTAAGACATAACTTTCTGTTAATGTGCTTTGATACAGCACTTTGGGAACATCCAACTTCTTTTGCAATTACCTTTTGAGGCTTTCCCTCCTTATGGAGGGTGTCAACGATGGTTTTCTGCACAACTGTCAGGTCAGCAGTCTTTCCCATGATTGTGATTCCTACTGAACCAGACTGAGAGACCATTTAAAGGCTCAGGAACCCTTTGCAGGTGTTATGGCTTAATTAGCTGATTAGAGTGGGACACTTTGAGCCTAGAATATTGCACCTTTTCACAATATTCTAATTTTCTGAGATTGGGGATTTGTGGTTTTCATGAGCTGTAAGCCATAATCATCTCAATTCTGACAAATCATAGCTTGAACTATCTTGTTTTGCATGTAATGAGTCTATCTTATATATTAGTTTCACCTTTTAAGTTGCATTACTGAAATAAATGAACTTTTGCACGATATTCTAATTTTTTGAGTTTCACCTGTATAATCATTTGGTTGCCTTTTCAAAAGAGGGGCAGAGGGATGCTTTACTTTGGACTTCTTTTCAAAGATCCTTTGAGGCCTTTGTAGGATTTATACTGTAGGCTTTCCCCAATCTTCTGGCTTCTAGATGGGCTGCATAAGTTACTGAGAATAAGTTATATATATTCTCAGCCAGCATGACTGGCCTTTTTGGCTGGAGATGTTCTGCTGTGATCCTAGCATATCTGACCACATGATACACTGGGAAATGCTGGTCCAATGGATTCTGTGTGGGTTAATAAAGTAATCTCTCTTTGGCTTAGCCTCATAATAATAAAAAAAGTTTTGGCCTTAGTCCTTCATCATGACAAAAACATGAGACATGAGAGATTATTATCATTGAGTCCTCTGAACAATTCAGGATCCAAGATGGTCATCCTTCTGGGTCCATGAGTATCATCTTAGGTAGAGAAGCTAGAATTAAAAAGTTGGATATATCGAACAGACTTAGGGATCAGTGGTCAGGAAGGAAGCATATCAAGAACTTGGCATTCCAACAGCAGTCTTTGCTCAATATAGCAGGATCAATTTTTTTATCTATCATCTACTTTCTAAGTAAGATATGTAACCATATCCCTGACTCTTCAGTTAACCAAGTGGTAAACAATTGTGAGAACTGGTCAACATGACTTGATTTGGTGCCATACTGAAGACTTTCAGCAATTCCTGACTTAATTTTTAACACATGGGCAGTTTTAAATGTTATGTGTATTGCAGCTTCTTTTGGCTTAAAGCTACAACATGCAAGCAATATCTCAGCTTCATTCTTGGAATATATATGTTGTTAAAATTCCCAACTTAAAATGGTTTTGTACTCTGGCAGAATGCAAGCTCTTCCTTTAGGTTACTTTATAATAGGTTTTTAGTTATAATTATCCCTTTGGGTTGTCGGCTGGAAAGCTGTCACCCAATTAAATAAATCTAACTGGCTTTGGTTGATTAAATATTAAGGACATTTTACACACACACACAATTCTTCTGAAGGGGGGGAGATGTTTTGAACTGAGCAGGGAATGAAACAGGTCAGTTTTCCCCATACAGGACAGAACTATTGCTTTTTCAAACACGGTATCAGTCACCTCAAAAATTCATATATTTTTTAGGAAAAGAACACAAAAAGTATGTGCCTGAATATAATCTGTTGCTACATGGTCGGCCAGAGGCATCTTTTTTTAATCCTATCACATCCCTGCTCCATATTATGAAATCATTACACAATCATTTATATCCAGCTTTTCAGGCCAACAATCCTTTCAAAGCAGCTTATGAGCAATAGAAATAGTGGCCTATCAAACGGATAGAGTAATTTAAAAAGAAAACAAACCCTAAAATGCCTTCCCCTGGTGCATTTGCTGGTGATGTCCCTATGGGTTGAGAGAAAATATAAGTTGCTTCTGTGACATCAGTCAATATCTTCCTCTTTTAATGGATTGGTCTAATTAGATCACTAAATTCTGTAAAATATGAGTGGGCTGGAAGGGTATTGCATTAGCACAGAAGCAGATTCTAGGAAATTAGGGCTCTCAAGAGACTTGAGAAAATAGAATTTCTTCTATTTATATAACTCCCAATTTCCCCTCATTGTCTATCAAAACATGCCCTTTCATACTTGGCTCCTTCTCGCATTCCATAAATAACATTCCTGCTTAAGTTGATAGGAATGCTTTCTTCCTTAAAGAGTCATGCCATAACCCAATTATTGGCTCTCATAAATCTTACTCATTTCCTCTTAAGTTCTCTTCAAAGCAGGGGTGGGCAATGTATGGCCAAGTGACTGCATCTTACTCTCATCCTGACTATAAGGGATCAGCTTAGACGTCTAACTTCCTTCTCAGAAGCAATAGAGAGAAAGTAACAAGAGAGAAGGGAGAAAGGGAGGGAAAGGTGGTGGCAGAAAAAGACAGTGAGAGGAAATAGAGTGTAAGCAAGAAATATAGGTGAGTGTAAGCAAGATGGCAGGCAATAAGAAAATAGGATGAGAGAAAGAGCAAAGGAAAATAAATGTCTTTGGAGATTCTCAGTTGTCCAGGTCATAGTTGTCCCAAAGATGCTTTTCCAAAGGGTAACTGGACTTCGTTTTTCCTTCACTTCTCATATGAGAAGCTTCTTCTGAAGAAATGAAGCAGCTGCTTGGATGAGAAGCAAAACATCTTCAAGGAAAAACAAAGTCCAATTGGCTTTTGGAAAAGCACCTTTGGGACAAAACAAAGGAAAGTTACAGAGAGAGCTGGAGAGAAGTAATTGGCAGGTGCATGGGGGCACTAGTGATCCTTTGGGCTCCATTCACCTGCACCTATCGTGGTTTGCACCACAAAGGAATAGGGGCTAGGATGTCCTGTGGTGGGCATCAAAAATAGCCATGAGATCAAAACTCACTCTCCCTCACTTTTTAAAAAAATATGAAATGACATATGTGAAAAAGGGTAGGGCTTCAATCATGCAGTGGCAATCACAGTCTTGACATTTTGACCTCCCCCCAGCCAGGAGCCAAGTGAGATCTACCTGATGGATCTTACAGATGCGTGGTGAGGAGGAGCTACTTCAATTATAACTGAGAGCAGCCATTTTGGCTATTAATCCCAAGCAGTATTGAAATTCTCTCTTTCTCCCAATCAAAGCTATGAGGGACAGGATAGGGGAAGGTTTCACCTCTCCTTGTCCTTTTCTGCTGTGTTTCACATACACAGTCCTGCATCTGTGTGTGGAAGTGCTAATGAAAAGAGCTAAAATATGCTATCCATTTTGCAATGTTCTTATCTCCATTGTGGACAGTCAGAAAACAAAGCCGGCAAATTAAGCTGTTCTTGCTGCTGCGGATGACACAATAATCCGCACAGAGTGGACATTACCCCATAATTAATCTTGGATACCAGGTAGACAAAATGGCCTCCCAACATGGAAATGATCAGGCTTCTATATTCAGCACATGCCGAGACTGTCACCAACCTGATTTAGTATTTTGTGTGAACAGAGACTAATGGAAGCAAATGGAAAGAAAAAAAGTTCTACTTTTGTAGCAGAAGCCTAAATGAATGATTAGCTTTATAATCTCAGGAAGCACATGTTGGGCCAAGATGGAAATGTGAATAATTATTAGTTATGCTGTACTTGCTTCTTTTCCTGATAGCCATGTTTTTCTGTCCTAGATTTTTTTTTCAAAGAGTTGCTAATAAACAGTGTTTTAGTTTTTGGAACAGGTCTGGTATATGGTACCCTTCTGATATGTGCCATTATGGCTTTTTAAGTCTATAAGTTTCAGGACAGTGGTTTTTCAGACCTAATTGCAAAGCTTTGTTTCCAGAATCCCCTCCATATAAACTGGAATTCTGCAGTGATTCCTTCATCAAAGCTAGTAAAGAGGAACGTGAAACTTGGAGTCAAATTGGAAAGGATTAGATGCCAACACCACTTCTGAGTTCCTAGGAGAGAGGAGGAAAGTAGTAGGATATAGCAGTCATTGTGGGTGGGGGGCTGGATTGCATATCTATCTGCTGTTCCAGGTTTCTGTAATAAAATGCAACTGGTAAAATAAGATCTCGGGAAAGCCTTGCTTCCATATTATACTCCTATCATAAAGTCAGCTTGTTGGGCAAGTCTCTTCTGATGACTTGTATAATAAGCTTGTGAAAATGAAAACAAGCATTACCAGTAGATTCCTGTTTGAAACATCAGATTAGGGCTGGCATCTCTGGACTATAAGCACCAAATACTATATTTTTAGCTACTGAGCCTTATGTGTGTTGTAGTGTTATGCGCTAAGCCTATTCTCAAGCTTCCAAGACCCTGCAGTTGCCCCACAGCAACAAGGGTTCCTATTCCCTCAAGGAATATTGTAAAAACAACTATTCAGAATCATAAATGGCATTTCAGAAGACCGATGTGCTCTTTTCTGATTTCCCAGTCAGACCTTTGTTTGATTCAGTGTACTGAATGCAGCCCATTGTGCAGTCTGACACCTACGATTGCAAAAACCTGGGAGTTACCCAACAAGGTTGTGATTGAATTCACCTGCTCTTCACTTCAGGCATCAGAAAGTTGTATTAACTTGCCGTACCACCTGCAACCTCAGAGCAAAATGACAATCTTCACAAGTCTAAGCCTTGCTAATCACTATGCAATGCATGCACCTGGTTAGTAAACAGTGGGTGGATTGTATTGAATTAAAGATCTTGCAGGATTTACATCTTTAATTTCCCAGAGGTCAAACCATGACCCACTGGGCAACCTCGTATGTTACCCTTTTTTGAAGCACAATACATTGTCCATTCACCTCTCTCCTCCTCCCCCAGATCTCCATTAGCTCAGCTCTGCTGTATGTCTTCTTTCCCATCTATCTTTCTGTCGGCGATGTTTACTTCAGCAATTGCTGTCTTCCTTTTCAGGCAGATGTTTAGAGCTTTCTATACTGGTGTCTGCTTAGCTGGGGTTTTGATAAGCATATATTTAACCTGTCAGCGACAAGCTCATCTGTTTCTGTCACAAGTGTCTTTCCAGCAAATTGGGAAAAGGTTGGCCTTCAAAAACTAGTTTTTAGCTCAATGCCTTTGCCTCTGCAGACTGGACAGAAGAATCTAGCTACTATGTTTATAATCCACATGATACATGGTTTAGTGTTCTGTACAAACCCATGCAGGGACTTATTTAACAAACCATGGTTAAAACAAATGAAGATCCAGTATGTTGCCTGAATCCAGCCAGTAAATCACAGAGTTTTTTTTTAATGGATGATTTTGTTGGAAAGTAAGTGAGCTATCATTCTTCCAACACACAATTGTTATATTTGCTAACAAGGGGAGAAATAACCATGCGAACCAGCTTAATGAACTTCAATATGGATTTTAATCCCTGTCTAATACATAATGCAATTATCTATGATCTGGTAGTGAATACCATGAACAATTGGTGTAAGAGAGTACAGGAAAAGAGCAGAATGAAATCTTTTGTGGATAAGAAATCCCAGCTGGATCTGGAGACACAAACTTGAGATAGATGGGCTGATTAATTTTGGTTATATTGGGGGGGAATTATGATCCATATGGATAATGTGGCTAATTGTATCCACACCCAAGAAAGTGGACACGGTGGCTCAGCGGCTAAGACGCTGAGCTTGTTGATCAGAAAGGTCAGCAGTTCAGCAGTTCGAATCCCTAGTGTTGTGTAACGGAGTGAGCTCCTGTTACTTGTCCCAGTTTCTGCCTGTTAAGTTTGCATGAAGAGTCAGACGCGAAGAGCTTCAGTGAAGAGTTTATTAAGTGACTACAGCTCGAATGGACCCGGCTTGGCTGGGCTACGGCTGCTTCTTATAGCCAGCAGCCGCAGTTGCCAGCCAATCAGAGTGCAGGGTTTTTCCTGCACTATTCAAACCAATCCTATTTGACATTTTACAAGAACAATTCAAACTAAACCAATAACATTCAAGCCTACATACATAACACTGCCAACATGTAAAAATGCAAGTAGGAAAATAGGGACCACTTTGGTGGGAAGGTAACAGCGTTCCGTGCGCCTTCAGCATTTAGTCATGCTGGCCACATGATCACAGACTTGTCTTCGGACAGGTGCTGGCTCTTCGGCTTTGTAACAGAGATGAGCACCTCTCCCTAGAGCCAGAAATGACTAGCATGTATATGTGAGGAGAACCTTTACCTAGGAAAGTATGCCTGTTCTCTCTTTAATACATCATAGAGCTATGTAATTATACATGCAACAAGCAAGTGTATCTGAAAACTTCCATGGGCCTCTACAACATGATGTCCCAAACCTTCTGATAGTCCCCACCATTCTGACTTAGTATGGCCAATCATTGGAAAGTATGAAGGAATTACATATTTCACCATCTGGATTATCAGGCTTCAGCCTTACTGTCCTTCAGCAGTGAAGTCCATTTCTTAGATCATCCCGGAAAGAAAGGAAGAGAAATGGGTTGAGTGCATCCGCTGCCCAGGAGCCTGAAGGAAATTTACTGTTAGCCTGGAATGGAACAAGCACTTTTCATCCACCCTGTCTGGTTAAGAAAAGGGCTAGATTTGCAAAACATAAAATGCAGATGAAGGGACTCCCCAAATGTCCCCTCAAGGTATCTCTTGCCTTCCAGTTCTGTTCTAATCTCTTGCTGACTTGTGAAATCGAATAGGTGGTTATGAGTGTCGGGGAGGCAGATGGGAAAAAAAGAAAGCTTCAAGATTGCAATCAATCAATCCAATTCCTTCTCCCAAAGCTATCAAGTTTAGGTGCATGAGGATAAATGGAACTGGCATTTGCCAGATGAAAGCACATCCTTCATAAGCCATTCATAGGGAGGGCAGAATGCCTCTACCATAATGAATCTATGTAAAGATATCTATGTGGGTTTTGGAAGAAAAGAAGAAGAAGAAGAAGAAGAAGAAGAAGAAGAAGAAGAAGAAGAAGAAGAAGAAGAAGAAGAAGAAGAAGAAGAAGAAGAAGAAGAAGAAGAAGAAGAAGAAGAAGAAGAGGAGGAGGAGGAGGAGGAGGAGGAATTGCTTTTATTTATTTATTTTTGTTAACTAGAAAAACCTCTTAGGATGGAAGTTTTACTTCTCTCATTTTTCTCACAACATTGATAGAGATGGATTCTGAGAGCACAAAAAAGGGGAGCGGGGGAGGAAGAGAAGTCTGTGTGGCTTACTTTACTGAGAGAAACAATGCAAAAAGTTTGTATATTTCACACTTCTGTTCATGGAGCAACCCGGAAATCTTGCACAGAGAACAGATCGTAGAATTTTGAGAAACTTAGATGTCTTATTTATTTCTTTTTTTTTTACAAAAGAGAGTTTCTAGTGTTTAAGGTCAAAGGAGGAATTAGATTGAGGTGAGAGGATTTTCTTTAATCTCGTGAAATCCAGGCAAGACACAGGAGAATATACTCAAGTGCTTTTCCTGTTAGTTTCTATCAAAGCCTTATCTATGCCAAATGGAACAAACTCAGACTGTTGACATGATCTTCAAAGGATCAGCAAACATGTTGGTTTCTGAGGACTATAAGTGTCATTGAAACCAGTAGAACAGGGGTGTCAAACTCAATTTCATTGAGGGCCGCTTCAGGGTTGTGTTTGACCACAGGGGGCTGGGGGGGGCATGGCTGGGGTGGGCATAGCCAGTTCGATGTCACTTATGTTGGGGGTATCTGTTATGTATGTAGGTTTGAATGTTATTGGTTTATTTGAACTGTTCTTGTAAAATGTCAAATGGTATTGGTTTAAATAGTGCGGGAAGAAACCCTGCACTCCCATTGGCTGGCAGCTACGGCTGCAGGCTATAAGAAGCAGCCGTAGCCAAGCCAGGACGGGTCCATTCGAGCTGTAGTCACTAATAAAGTCTTTGCTGGAACTCCTCGCGTCTGACTCTTCATGCAAACTTAAAACTGGCGACGAAGGTGGGATTTCCCTGAAGAGAAGACGACGCGACGAACAAGCAACTGAGCGAGATGGCTGCGCTGAACACCCCAGCACCGTTCGATCCGGCGACGGAAGACTGGGAATCGTATGCGGATCGTTTCCACATGTTCCTGGAGGGAACGATCTCGCCGGCATCCCGAGAGACGGAAGAGGCGGTCTTTCTCACGCACTGCGGTCCGGCAGTCTTCAAAATGGCGAAGGCGTTGGCGGGAGCAGCAGAGCTGAAGGTAATGGAATGGCCCGATTTAGAGAAACTTTTAAGAGCCCATTACCCCACAAGTATCGTGCCTCATTAAGAGACACGAATTTTACCGTCGGGATCAAGGGATAGCGAGAATGTTAATGACTTCGTGGCAAGTTTAAGGGACATTGGGGTGCTTGTGACTTTACCAACTTAGAAGAGGCCATGCGTGATCGGTTTGTTTTAGGCCTAAAAGATAAGGTCTTACAAAGCAAACTTTAATGAAACCTAAGATCACGTTTAAAGAGGCCATTGAAGAAGCTGTTTCAGCGGAAGCCACCAAGTCCTCAGCAGCGGCCATGAAAAAGATTAACAAGGCCTCAAGCCAGGCCTCAAGCCATTCTGATGGGGAAAAATCCACAACAGCTCATTGCGAACAAATAGACTCTGATTCTGATGGCAGTGAGGCAGAGGAGGGGATTTTTAAACTCAGAATGGAGAAGAAAAGAAAAGACTCTGGGAAAAACAGGCAAGGGTTCTATTGCAGAGGCTGGGGGGCCACCCCGCACTGAATGCAAGTTCTTTGACTCCATTTGCCTACGTTGTGAGAAACGGGGTCACATAGCCAGAGTCTGCAAATCATCCAGAACTCCACCAGTTAGGAAGAAAATTCCTGATAGAGACTTTAAGCCCAACAATTTCCTTGAAAAATGGGGCGAAATTTAGAAGCAAATGGCAAGAATGAAACTCACCAAACAATCACTATTGGTCATTCTTCACCCTTAAATAGCAGAAAAGTACACGTGAAGGTGTTTATTGAAGGAAGGCCTTGCCAAATGGAAGTGGACTCAGGCTCTTATTTATCTATGGTGTCATGGGACACTATCCACAGACTCTTTCCCAAAATTCAGAAAAGCATTTCCAGAAGCAAGCACTGACTCTCAAAGACTACCAAGGGAACAAGATTCCAGTAGTTGGAGCGAGAGATTTCAACGTGCAGTTTAAAGGCCACACCAAAGCGTTTGCCCCTGACCATCGTGGACAAGGATCGCCCAAGTTTGCTGGGACTTGAGTGGTTCAAGCCACTTGGCATCGAGGTGACTGGCATCCATCACGTGAGCAGTTCTGACTGGGAAGAGTCCTTGAAGTCTGAGTTTCCAGAGGTCTTCAGCGAAGGACTGGGCAAGTATATGGGGACCCCTATTGCTTTCAGCCTAGACCCCAAGGTGCCCCCAATTCGTTTAAAGCCCAGGAGGGTCCCATTTGCTTTAAAGGAAAAAATTGATGCACAATTAGATAAGCTCATTGCTCAAGGGGTTTTAGAGCCTACTGACCACTCCAGATGGGAAACACCCATAGTCACACCAGTCAAGGCTGATGGGTCAGTGAGAATCTGTGGTGACTACAAGGGGACACTTAACCATGCGCTGCAGCAGAGCGCATATCCTGTACCAGTTGTGCATCATCTGCTCCATTCCCTTGGCAGGGGTACAGTATTTGCTAAACTGGACTTAGCTCAGGCATATCAACAATTAACAGTTGATGATGCCACTGCAGAGGCACAAACAATTGTGACTCATAGAGGTGCCTTCAAATGTAAAAGACTACAATTTGGAGTAAGCGTGGCACCTGGCATTTTTCAAAGCCTTATGGAAAGAATGTTGCAAGGACTGCCAGGGGTAGTGCCTTATTTTGATGATGTATTAATCTCTGCTGAAAATGACACTCAGCTTCAAGAAAGACTCAGAGAAGTCCTTACCAGATTCAGAAAAGCGGGTTTAAAAGTCAAGGAAGACAAATGTACACTCAAAACAGACAGAGTTGAGTTCCTGGGGTATATGATTGACAAGCATGGCATCCATCCTACTGATGCCAAGGTTAAAGCAATCAAGGAAGCCCCTAAACCTCGATGCAAGGCAGATTTGCAAGCCTTCCTTGGACTTATTAACTTTTACCACATGTTTCTACCTCACAAAGCATCTATTGCTGAGCCCTTACATCGCCTACTTGATAAGAAAGCTGTTTGGATCTGGGGCGGAAGGAACAGTCAGCATTTAACAGTATTAAGAGACTAATCACGTCTGATGCTGTGTTGATACAATTCTCTGAGAATTTGCCTGTTGTTCTGACTTGTGATGCATCCCCTTTTGGAGTGGGGGTTTGAGTCACAGGCTTCCCAATGGAAGGGAAGCCCCAATTGCATTTTACTCTCGCACTGTCCAAAGCAGAGAGGAATTATAGCCAATTGGACAAGGAGGCTTTAGCAGTTGTTGCAGCTGTTAAGAAATTTCATGAATATCTGTATGGCAGGTCATTCACCATTGTTACAGATCACAAACCTTTATTAGGCATTGTGGCAGGAGACAAACCTACACCTAATATCCTGTCACCAAGAATGCTGAGGTGGACTGAATTTCTTGCAGCCTATTCATACAAACTGATTCACAGGCCTGGCAAGGACATTGGACATGCTGATGCACTGAGTCGTTGCCCACTACCTTGCCACAAGGAGGACTTTGAACTTGAAACTCACACCTTTTCCTGGAGACCGTTGCTAAGCTTCCAGTCCATGCTGCTGAGATTGCCAGAGAAACTACCAAAGATGCTGTGTTGGCACCTGTTATGGGCTGGATTAAGAAAGGTTGGCCTCTTCAAGATCTACCTCACCTTGCCCAACCTTTTAAGTCCAGGCAAACTGAATTATCTGTATTAAGAGGATGTATTTTGTGGGGTAACAGGGTGGTTATTCCTGCAAAACTGCAAAGGGAGGTTTTGGAAATGTTACATGAGGGTCATCCTGGGATTGTAAGGATGAAAGGTTTGGCCAGGAGTTATGTATGGTGGCCAGGTATTGACAAAATGGTTGAAAACTGGGTAGCATCTTGTCCCAATTGCCAGGTAGTCAGGCCTGCCCCACCTCACGCCCCCACACAGGAATGGGAATGTCCTAGGGGCCCATGGTCTAGAATCCACATTGATTTTGCAGGCCCTACAAGAGGGCACACTTTTCTAGTGCTAGTAGATGCATACTCTAAATGGCTAGAGGTAATTCCCATGACATCCACTACAACTGAGGCTGTCATCAAGCAGCTCAGAAAATTGTTTGTAACCCATGGGTTACCAGATGTCCTTGTCTCTGACAATGGCCCTCAATTCACATCTAACATTTTTGAATCCTTTCTAGCTCAACAGGGCATCAGACATGCCCTCACTGCCCCTGGGCACCCTTCGCCAATGGCGGGCTGAACGCATGGTACGCTTTACCAAAGAGAAGCTTCAGCAGCTGGGTCCTGGGGACATCACTGAGAAGCTTGAAAACTTCTTAGTGTTCAACACATCACTCCTAGCCCATCAAATAACTTGTCCCCAGCAGAGTTGTTGATGGGCAGGAAACTTAGGTCTTCCCTTGACCGCCTTCATCCCACTTACGCACCCAACGCACCACTGGATTCCACTTCCAAAGTTCGTTCTTTTAGTGTGGGAGATTCTGTCTATGCTAGGAACCTTATAGGTGAACCTTTGTGGATTCCTGCTGAAATAACTCACATCACTGGCCCTCGTTCTTACAGGGTACAAACAGAGGATGGCCTCCTCTGGAGCAGGCACATTGACCAACTTAGATCCAGGTTCCCTCAGGAACATCAACCCTGTCCCTCTCTAGGTCCCTCACCTGATGTTCCTTCTAGGGGAAGGAGGGAACAGGAGGAAAATCAGCAAACAGGAATCAACCCCATGTGTAACGAGCCATTGCGACAGGAACCATCCCGAACCCTGTCACAAAGCCAAGATCCATCCTTAGAAGTGGAAGATTGCACATCACTACCTGACTTGGGTGCTGACATTGGAATGGAGATGGGTTGGGAGGAGAGACCAGATTCTAACAGTCTAACAGGGTCTCCTTTCACAGGAAGTCCCAACAGGGAAATGTCAGCAGACACATTTCCCTCTCACTGGGTGAGAACGTTAAAAGCTTCTGAACCACGAAGGTCTCACGTACACGTAAGAGCCCCACCTATTTAAAGGAATACATTAGATAGGTTGGGGTTTGGTATGGACTGAACCTAGTGGGGAGGGGTGTTATGTATGTAGGTTTGAATGTTATTGGTTTATTTGAACTGTTCTTGTAAAATGTCAAATGGTATTGGTTTAAATAGTGCGGGAAGAAACCCTGCACTCCCGTTGGCTGGCAGCTACGGCTGCAGGCTATAAGAAGCAGCCGTAGCCAAGCCAGGACGGGTCCATTCGAGCTGTAGTCACTAATAAAGTCTTTGCTGGAACTCCTCGCATCTGACTCTTCATGCAAACTTAACAGTACCTGTGATGGCCAAGTGCTAAGGCAGGACTTCCCTCAGACCCTCATTCTCATTATAATCTCCTTCCTTCCTTTTCTTCTTTTTCCTTCCCAATTCATTCTCCTTTCTTCTTCCTTCCCCTCTTTCCTTAGTTTTCCTTCTTTGCTCTCTTCCCATCTTTCCTTCTTTTTCTTTCCTCTTTCCCTTTCCCTTTCCTTCTTGCATGCTCAAATGCAAAAAAGGGAAACATTTCTCCTTTTGTTTTTAATTTGTTTTGCTAGCCCTCTGCCAGCAAAAATGGAGCCCTGGGGACCCCATTTTTGACCGCGATGGCCTCCTGCAGTCCTCTCCAAGCAAAAATGGAGCTTGGGGGGATAACACTCAGGCCCCCCAGGCCCCATTTTCAGCCCCGACGGTATCCTGCAGCCCTCTGAGGCACCGTGGGCCGGTTCTTTGCTGTTTCCAGGGTGTCCCCGTGGGCCAGATCTAAGCACCACTCGGCCTTCAGTTTGACACCCTTGCAGTAGAACAAAAAGTGGTAAGCATGTGACAGAAAATTCAGCAGGAATATGGCTAAATGTTGACTGAAGCCATGTCTGTATCTCTTGAATGGTTTTGAGGTCTTCTCCACATTCCCTTCATAAAATCTTCCAGAAATGTTTAGAGTCCACCACAGTTTCTCTGTAAGTTATTTTGAGGATCAGGACTGTACAGCTCCCTCTCTGACTTGATTGTTAATATCTCCAGAATTCTATCACCTAGTTCTAATTTGTTGGAAGAGCATGTTTTTAGATCAAGATGCTTGATGACATGCAACAACAGACACTCATGGATGATACAGATAAAATTCTTTCCGATTACCAGATTTAACATCCGCACAGTTTTTGCTACCTAGTAGATTGTTTTCATTAGGAGAAAGACAAAAGACAATCTTGTCACGCATACAGATCTAGACCTTTATGGCTTTGAAGGGGCCAAAATCTGTACTTAAGCGGAAAGTGAGAGAGGGGGAATTTCTGATTTCCTGAAGTATATAAAATATGTGGTGGTTCAGCATGTGAAAAAGATGTTGAGACTCTAGGAAGAGTGTGGAGAAGAGCAATAAAAATGATTAGGGGTCTGGAGGCTAAAACATATAAAGAAGGGTTGCTGGACCTTCATATGTCTGTTTTAATGAAAAGAAGGACAAGGGGGGGGTGACATGATAGCAGTCTTCCAATATCTAAGGGGCTGCCATAAAGAAAGGGAGACAAGCTATTCTCCAAAGCACCTGAGGGCAGGACAAGAAGCAATGGGTGGAAACCAATCAAGGAGAGAAGCAACCTAGAACTAAGGAGAAATTTCCTGACAGAACAATTAATCAGTGGAATGACTTGCCCAGACAACCATTTATCTGAAATGGCATAGGGCAGTAGTATAGGGCTAACTTTTTTGGCAGCGAGTGCCTCAGCTCTGCTGTGTGTCCCGTGCATGTGCCTGCCCTGTGCATCGCCTGCCCCACACACCACATGCCTTCACGCATGCACAGCACAGACCCAAAGACCAGCTGGCCAGCAGGAGGCGCGCATGCATGCATGGGAGAGCTGAGCTGGGGCGACGGCTCGCATGCCCACCGAGAGGGCTCTGCGTGCTATCTCTGGCACGTGTGCCATAGGTCCACCATCACAGGTATAGGGTCTCTTGCTTGAGCAAGGGATGGCACTAGAAGTCCTTCAAGGTTCCTTCCAACTCTATTATTCCATTAAGAGTAATAGTTTACTACTCTGTACATCCTCAAGGATACTAAAGTATTATTCTTACTTCAAGTGGATTCTTTTTGTGTTCCATTTTCTGCAGAACGACAAGGGCAAAGTAATGAGTTGGCTTGCTGCTGCTGTCATCTCTAAGAATAAAGTTCCATTTTTATCCCCAATCTGTTTGTCCATCAAACCTTAAACTTTTATCTATGTACAGAGATGGAAGGACTCACATGGACCACAGTGGAAAAATGGATGGTGAAATTAATGGATTTGGCAGAGATGGCAAAATTGGCTGCTTTGATTGAAGAAAAGACTTTTATCTAGCTTCTATCCTTGGAAACCAATCATGGAGTTTCCGCTTGAAATGGGCGGAAAGAAATGAAATTTCAATTTCAACCTTGGGTTTTGATTATTGGGTTTCTTTATGACAATAGAAGTACCATTTCCTATGGTTTAGTCCAGTGGAGGGATTCAATTTTTTTTTACTACAGGTTCTGTGGGTGTGGCTTGGTGGGCGTGGCAGGGGAAGGATACTGTAAAATCTCCAGTCTGAGGTGGTATTTTCCGGTTCTCTGAACTACTCAAAATTTCCACTACCGATTCTCCAGAACTGGTCAGAACCTGCTGAATACCCACCTCTGGTTTATTCTGATTCAAAGGGCCATTGATTTCTAAGTTTTTTTCTCTATTGAAGAAAGTTAAAAGTTACTTTTTTCTGTAATGCTTTCCCTTTGTTTTTTGCCTGCACAGCCCAATTCGACTTTTTCCTTATCCTCTCTCTTCTTTAAATTCTTTTTTCTTTGCTTTTTTTATTTTATACTTCTTTTGAAATTTAGTTTGAAAAATTGAAATTTATATATTTATTTTAAAAGGGAATGGCCTGGCAATGGTAGGGCTCCTGATTTAAATACCAAAGACCTTTGATTCTACATTGGCACCCCCAATAAAAAGAATCAGATAATACATGATGGTAAAGATATCCCTTGCCCAAGCCAGTTGATTTCCTTTTTGAAAGGCAAAACAATCACACTGCTGAAATTTGCTGCTGAATTTTAATAGCATGTTCTTCAGGAGGAACTGGAAATGTCCACTGTTGCACAGAGATTTATTTGGGATTTTGCAGAACAAGTCCCAGTTAGCTCTTTTCTCAGACGAAATTCTTCTGCTTTGAGGAGACTCTCAAGGAAATTTTGTGCATTTACTTGGTTCTTGGAGTCAGCTTCTGTGAGCAGGCCTATTATTTGAAAGCAGTGGAAAACTTCACTAAATTTAGATTGGATACACCATTTTGCTTTCACCAGAAAAAGATGAGCCAACTATACCCATAATAGGTTTTCTACTTATTCTGGAGAGACTTCCTAGACTATAAGCAATCCATATATATTATGAATGCTGTCAGCCTTCTGGAGAATGAGCAGCACTAGCTGTATTCAGGCAAGTGAAAAATGTAGAGCTGCAAAGATTGGAAAAACTTCACATGTTTTGCGTGAGCAAGATAACAATGCAGCCCTGCTAAGTCTGTGCCAAAACTTTTGAGGACAGATTTCAAATCAAGGTGTCTTGTCAATCAGCATTTTCTACAATTGAAAATCTAGGTCAAATACACACACACACACACACACACACACACTTTCCCCTCCAATTCATCTTTATAAGCTTCACTTGTTTCCTCTTTCAATCATCACTTTCATATTCATGCTTATCTTTCTTACCTTCTTATCTGATCCCTGATCAAAATAATTGTATTTACACTCTCTGCCTTCCCTCTTCCTATCTATCTCCATCTTACTCTCTGTGTGTGTTTATCTATCTATCTATCTATCTATCTATGTCTATCTATCATTTATCTATCATCTATCTATCCCATCTATCTATCTTCCTTCCTTCTTGTTTCTACCTTCTCAGATCCCTGGCTTCTGCTTTCTGCTTCCTTCTTTGGCCCATTTATCTGCTCTGAGTTTCTCTGATGTCATAGGAGATCACTCAATGGAAACTGAAGATATGCACTCAGTTAGAAACATTTAGCCAACAATAACTAGATTTTCTTTCCCTACCTTTGCTTCGAGACTGGTGGAATGCTACCCAGTCATGAGTTTTTCATGATGAACTGCACAAGGGTAATTACAACTGACGTTCTGCAATTTATGCATAATTGGGCTCTTCCCTCCTCCCAGTACTTGTGACATGTCTGTGTAGACAAGTGACTGATAATGATCGCACTATTTTAGAGGCAAGTTTATGCTTAATATGCTTTAACCTAACCTTTAATTCTCTTTTACTTAACTGTGATTCTGCAGTGATTTTAATAAGGTTCTTTTGTTTATTTTACTGGAGGCAAAGAAATAATTTTAGCCCAATTTTAAAAGTCAGCTTATAAGTGCACAGGAGTTGATGCATGACAATAGATTTAGCCACCCAAACCACCACCACATAGTGAAACATTTTTCTTAATTGTTTAAACAGGAGCATCAAGAGCAAATTAGACCTGCAGAGTTTCTGCAGCAATCTGCCACCCCCTGCTTCCCAAAAATACAGAGATAAAACAAAGGACAACAATGTGCTAAAGACATGCACTAAATGAGTGGCCATTCCAATCACATGCCTAGTTTGGAAGCATCTCAGGACAACATAGCCAAGTTCTAATGCGGAACCTTCTCACGAAAATGTAAAAGGGAATTGTACCACATCTTCAATTGTCTAAGTAAATGTCCTTGTTTCTGTGAAGCAGTAGTCCTTCTGTCTATTTGGATATCCAGCATGCTCATGGGTTTTATTTAGTTCAGTCCAAGAATACAAGGGTTTTAGATCCAATAGATCCACAGTCACCATTGACCTGACCTGTCCCTATACTGCAGGGGTGTCAAACTCAATTTCATTGAGGGCCACATCAGGGTTGTGTTTGACCTTGGGGGGCCAGGGGGGCAGCTCAATGTCATTTGTGTCGGGGGCACCTGTGGTGGCCCGAGCACTCTGCCAAGCTCCCAAGCTCCGTTTTCAGCTGTGACGGCCTACTGCAACCCTCTGCCAGAGAAAACAGAGATTGGGAAGTCTGCCCATTGCCCTCCCAAGCTCCATTTTTGGCTGTGACAGCCTCCTGCAACCCTCTGCCAGCAAAAACGGAGCTTGGGAGGGCCATATTCACTGTGGGTAGTACTGCGGGCCGGTCTTTTGCTGTTTCCAGGGTGGCCCCACAGGCCAGATCTAAGCACCCAGTGGGCTGGATCCAGCCCGCGGGCCTTGAGTTTGACTCTCCTGCTACATTGCCTGTAAAGGGGCATTTGCAGTGACATCACTTTCCGTTATCAGCTGAGCTAAAATCTCTGCAGTGGACACCCCCTCTACCCACGAACAGAGAGATTAATGCTATCCTTACAACCAAACGGCCCTGGCACAGAAACCTAAAGATTGAGCTAGCAGAGCAAATTGCAAGAGAAAGCAGTGGAACACCTCATAAGAAAATGAAGACACATCTTCTCGAACGCTAAGACTTCCTGCTGCTTATTCTTTTAAAGAAGAAAAGAAAGTGGGAATAGGCACAATTTTATATTCTCTGCCTCCAAAGACTTTAAAGCTGTCATGAGATTCCAACTGTTGGTTGCTATGATGTATTGGTCTCCAGGGCTGAAAACTCATGTTCTAGTGATGTCTCAATTTGGGCACATCTGTATGCAAACTTTCTGATTTAAAGCTCTCCAAACAGCACAAGCTCCTTTCAGCTAGTAAAAAGCACAACAGCCTGGGGGTGGGGGGTGGGGGCAGAGGGAGGATGGGGAGCCAGATGAAGTCTCCTCCTCTCAATCTATCTGCTGAAAAAGGCACTGTCCAAGGCACAAAAGCCACCCCTCTGAACCTGAACATCTTATTTTTCAGCTGCAGTTTCTGGCTCCGAGAACTCTGTAGACATCGCCCTTATGATTGCAAGCAAACCTCTGTAGCTATAAGGATCATAAACTTGTGCTTCAGGGAGGAAAAAAAGGAGAGCTAAATACTATACCATTTGGTTGGGGAGGGAGGAGAGAATAATATCCTTACTGCTATGGAATCACAACATATAAGCAGCCTTAGGGGGGTATATTTTGTTTAAGAGAGATTGTTCCTTGAGCTGTCATTTTCTTGTTTTGTTTTTATATTTAATGTGTGAAGCTGCTCCAAGGTTCCAGCAGTAAGGCGGGCAAGAGGACTGGGGCAGCCAGTGTGTGTGTGTGTGTGTGTGTGTGTGTGTGTGTACAGAACTTACTCCTACTTGCCAGCAGCTATGGCAAACTGAAGAGGATAATTCCTGAACCAAATGCATGCTGCAAAAGTTGCTTAAATGTTGCTAGCTCATTCCTCCCATCCCACAGCATTCACTCTGATTTACAAAGTAATGGATATTTGGAAGTTTGAGATGTTCTCTGTAAGACACAGTAAAAAAAAAATCTGGAATAAGTTGTGAGTGATGGGGATGTGAAAAGGCAGCGAGGGCACATTATCCCTCTTTTTTGCACCACAGTCCCCGGGAAATGTGTAAGCCGACAGCAACTGCCTAACTTTTGTTATATTTAAGGATGGCCCTTGTAAATCATATCACATGCAGAGCCACTTTAAAAAGTAATTAAATCAATTGCACACACTTCACTTAATTTCAGATGGTTGAAAGACCAACGTCTCTCTCTCTCTCTCTCTCTCTCTCTCTCTCTCTCTCTCTCTCTCTCTCAAGTTTCCAATTATTCATTATTTAAGGACAAGCATTTCATCTGAGTAAATGGGGCTGGTATTTGCATTTCCTCTCTTTTCCCCCCATAATATTTTCCATCATTATTGTACATTTTGCATTGCAACTGAAGTCTCTTTTATGATACTTTCCCCAGATGAAGTATTAGGGAAAGACAATATCATAGGCGCACTGCCTGCCCACCTACCTGCTGGGTACCTCACTAAAAACTGAGCAGAAGGAACCAAATTTGGCATAGTGAGTGTAAAGTTGGCCAGAGAGAGATTGGATCAGGCCAGGAACTGTGGAGGAAAAAACATTTAAACAAATTATCCAATGTATGCCTATGGGGAAAACAGTTGGGCAGTGAGTCAGAAAGTTCCTCCATTCTAAGTCTCTCTCCATCCCTCCTTCCTTATTCTGATGACCCAGAATGGAACATTTACAGCTCATCTTGTGTTTCCCCATGCACACATCCATACTAACCCAGAGATACACAATCCAATGGGAGACTAAAAACATGCACACAGACACAACATTCATTCACCTACCCTAATTATAACCTTGCAGGTACTCTGATTAGTCCCTGGGGAGAAAGTGTACACACAGAGAGATAAAACACTTTACTGTTGTTATATAGAACAAAATATGTGCGAGCACACAGACAGGGGCTTCTCGGGGTCCCGTCAGCAAGCCAATGTCAGCTGGCGGTCCCCCAGGGACGAGCCTACTCTGTGGCGGTCCCCACCCTGTGGAACGAGCTACCCCTGGGGCTCTGCCTGGCCCCTGACCTCCACACCTTCTGCCACGACCTGAAGACCTGGTTATTTGACCAAGCCAGGCTGTGATTGCCTTCTCGGGGGTGGGGGATGGGATAGTTTTAAATTGTTTTAATTTGGATAAATATTGGGCTTGTTCTGGTTTAATTCTTTTTTAATTATTTATTGTGAATGTATGTTTTTAGTTGTGAGCTGCCCCGAGTCTTCGGAGATGGGGCGGCATACAAGTCCAATAAATAAATAAATAATAAATAAATAAATAAAATAGACACACACACAAAATAGACACACCCATAGCCACTTCTGGTAAAGAAAAAAATAATTCTTACCTTGTTTTCCTCTTTTTTTTTCCTCCCATTGACTGGATGTAAGATAATTTGGGAACTTTTTTGCTAAAGGCCAAGAAAAATATGCCACAAATAAATTAAAGGATGTCTCAAAGGCCATTAGACCTTTTGAACTGGCTGTTTCAAGGTCAAGTCAACTATTCCTCCTTTCCTGGAAAGTCAGAGGAGAAAATTTATGCTCCCCCCCCACTTCAATTCCCATAAATCCTCTTGAGCCTGAGCTCTTCCCCATTAATTATCTAGCTGTTCTTACTGCTGGACCATAAACTATCCAATTCATTTTAGCCTAGTCTGATGGATTGTAAAAAAAAACCCTCTATCTGTAGAATTAAGAAAGAACTATGAAGATTATCAACTCCAGAAAAAGACAGTATAAGATAGTTCCATGGGTGCAGTAGATGCAAATAGTCCCTTGGTATTCATAAAAGATTCCTACACCACCTGATCACTTTATTTCTACTTTATTCTTTTTAAACATAAAAATCAAAGGGAAGTATAGCTTCCAGCAGTATCATCTTTAATGCAAAACTATCTTGAGCCCTTATAAATGTTCCAGAGATATTCTTAAGAATTTTTTTTAAAAAAGTTAAAATGCTACCATTTGTTTGTTTGGAAAGTGTTTTATCTGCACAAAACAAAAAAACAGAATGGACCAGGTCTGATCAGGATCAGGATTTTGCCTTCAGTTTCATTAGCCAGATTCATGATGGCTACTGTTTGTGTGAACAAATAAGCCCAGTCCTCATTGCAGCCATTTTTGAGTATGCTTGTTGAACACATTGCTTCTATGTTCTAAATATACTCACTACTAGTCATAATGGGGGGTCTTTGTCCTGGCCACTTCCATCATCCCCAACCCAATGCTAAACACTGTGTGCATCGGAACTGCAGCTCATGAAAGCTTAAGAAAAGGAAAAAAATAACCCAATAAACTGTAGCCTCTTTCTGATTTTTGACTACCATCTATTAACACAGGTCTCCTACAACCTTAAGAAGCCATGATTCAGGACCTCTAACCAGATAAACTACATGGAACATTCAATAGTAATAATGATAGAATCATGCTTTTGGAAAGGCAGGGTTATTTCCCACTGTGAAGACTTTGACTGTGATATTATTCGCTTTTTAGACCTCTCTTCCAGTCACTATTTCCTTTTTCAGGTGCTGTTTCACACCATTTGTTTCCTTCTAATTACCATGCTTTCTTATTTCTGAATTAGTCATAGTAGGTCATTACAGCTTCAGTTCAGAGTGGGCACATTGCTTCCTGAAGTGGATACATGCTTTGGAAAATTGCAGAATTAATCATCCAAACCCAAGGATTTCGGCTGTGGCTCACCTAGATCTGAGGAATAAATTCCTCAGACACAGCCATGAGGAACAAATAGTTGTCTCATGGGGTCAGGTTTTAGTGGCCAATCAATTTCTGAATGTAGTGTCAGTGTTTAATCATCTTCTCTTAGCCGTGGTTAAAGTAGAGGAAATGTTCAGTGGGGAAAGTTTTTTCTTCATTATTTTTTTCCTTTCATCCTCCCCTTTACATGGTTCTCCCTCCTTCCCTCCCTCCCTCCTTTCTTTTCTTCTTGTCTTCAGCTTTGTTGGCCTTTTCATCTGTGGTTGTTTTTCCACCCCCTCCAACATCCTTTTTCCCCCTTCCAATTATAACTGTTTTTTTGCTTTTGCATTTCTTTCAGTGATTTGAGCTAAACCTCTATGTCAGCCTCCTTTATTATGTTTTCTCATTTGCTGCTGCCTTATTTCCTGGATCTTAAGTTTCTCTTTTTTAATGTTCCAAATATATTTCATTAGTATCTTTTATTTTCCACTTCTATTTGCTCACATCTTAAAATCTGACTGCCGTTATAGCATGAGGCTTTTATGGGAGATGGGATTTAAATGGGGATTTCAGTATGACAACCCACAGACAATCATGCTGCGGCATTAGATATTGCGAATTGATGGTTCTAGTGTGTCCTACAACTCTAGAAAACTGGGCTGAGTAAACTATGGTTAAGGTAACCACAGTACATGGATTTTATGAACGTAAGACTTGAAAGATTTGGGAAGAGAAAATATGGCAAGACTTTTTTGTCTCCGTGGGGTGCTTTTTTAATATTGGAAAGTGAAAGAAGGGCAGTGATAACTCAATAAGATCATTAAATTCAATGTCCTCATTAATGGATAATCATCATTTACCCTCGGTGATAACTCAATATCTTCATTCTTCCTAGCTGCTTATGCAATTATGGAACAGAACACTGGAACATGCAATAAAAATGTGGGGCTATCCTTAATTCCCCTTCAGGTTCTGCTGTGCTGCCTCATGGTGAGGGGGGGGGGAGGACACTCCTGAGAGAAATTAATATAGAATGCCATCAGTGTATATCAAGATTTATATAATCTCAGCAAGATTACCCAGACCATGAAGGTAATCTTAGCTGTCTAATTAAACTAAGCAAGCAGCTATACTGGGCAGCAATGATCCAGGAAGATGGTAAAGGTGGATTAACACTTTAGTGACAATGGCAAAGGCCACTGTTTTGTACTATGTGGGAGAACACAATGGTCAACCATTCTTGTAACTGTACCGAGAAAACCACATGTGTAGCCAACATAATGCCAGATGATGGACCCCTCAGATCAGACAGCACTCAAAATGTACTGAAGAAGAGCTGAACATCTTCTGGAACAGCTTTGCTGGCTGAGGAACTCTGGGAGTTGAAGTCCACAAGTCTTAAAGTTGCCAAGGTTGGAGACCCCTGTTCTGGAGTACTCGTGGTGTTTATGAAATAGCTAGTTTGAAGTGTTTGGATGGCCAGTTGCTGGTATTGCCATGCAGGAAGAGAGTATCTGAAGCTGTGAAGACAACATTTCAGTGAGAAAAGGGAACAGGAGAAGAATGAACATGGGAAAACTCAGCACAGAGAAAGAGGTAATGAATCAATTCCACGTTGACCTTTTAGGCCTTGGTGAATTGAAATGGACTGGAATTGCACTCCTTCAGTCAGAAGATCACACAGTTTATTACCCAGGGCACAAAGGAGGGGGGGAACCTAAGGGAATGGTGTTTCATAATCAGGAAGGATATAATAAAGGCAGTCCTTGAGGATGGTATAGTCAGTGACTGAACGTTATCAATTAGACTTTGCAGTCAACCCTTTAATATGATGGTTATCCAAGTTTCTACTCCAACCACTGACACAAAAGGAAAGACATTGACAAGTTCTATCCAATTTAATCTGGAAGCGACAGAACGTAAAAGCAAGATATGCTGCTTGTGCTTGGAGACCAGAACATGTTTTTTTTTTTTGCTGTGAGCCACCTGGAGTCCTTTGGGAGTTGGGTGGCATATAAGTAATTAATTAATTAATTAATTAATTAATTAATAAAGTTTAATTAATAAAGGTGAAAACAAAACACAATGAACTCTATCTTGCAAGGACAGATACCAGAGACTTGGAAAGAGGCCAGTTTGGTCTAATGGTTAAGAAGCCAGGTTGAGTGTCTTTGGGCCAGTCAACCTCTTACACACCAACCTACCCATACAGGATTGTTGTGGGAAAAATAGGAGGAAGAAAGCTATTAATTGTGTTTTCCACCTAGTTATTTATAAATATAATAACAGAGGGAGGGAGGGAGGGAAGGAGGGAGGGAGGGAGGAAGTAAGTTATGGAATGTTATTAGGAAAATGGGAATCCCGGAACTTTTCATTGTCTTTGTGTGAAATCTACACACAGATCAGGAAGTCACAATCCAGATGAAATATGGAGAAGCCAACTAGCTCCAGTTCAGCAAAGGAGTGGACCAAACTGTATATGCTCTCCTTATTTATTCAGCCTGTATGCTGGAGGGGAAGGGGATGAACTAGAAGAAGATAAATGTAGTTTTAAAACTGGAGAAAGAAACATCAATAACCTATGCTATACTGCCAATGCTACTCTGAAAGCTGAAAATGGAAATGATCTGGAAGCTGTAGTAATGAAAATTAAGGAGCACAGTAAAAGAAACAGGACTAAGATTAAATATTAAAAAGCCACATGAATGATAACAGGTCCAGCAAGTGGCCTTTGAACTGACAAGGAAGATGGGACTAATATCAAATGTAGTGAAGACCAAACTAATGACAACCGGTCTGTAAATTGACAATGAAGTTATCAAAGTGATGGAGAACTTCTGCCTTTTAGGATCAACCATCAATAGTAAAGAGCCAGCAGTCAAGAAATGCACCATATGCTAGCACTTTGTAGTGCAGTAATGAAGATCTCGGACGAGATATTCAAATGCTACAATCTGTCTATACTTACAAAGATCAGAATCATGTCAGACATATTTTCCCATGATGTTCTATGAAAGGGAAAAGCAGAAAAGGGTACTGATGTTTTTGAACTTTGGTGTTGGAGAATACTCCTAAGAATAAGAATACCATGGATAACCAAGAAAACAAACAAATAGATATAGAACCATTAACTCAGAGTTTTCATTTGAGGCAGAAATGATCAGGATCAAATTATTAGATTTTGGACACATAATGCACAAACTTAAGAGTTCCTACTCTATTACTGTGGGAAAGAGAGAAGGGAAGGAAAAGGAAGGGAAGGGAAGAGAAAGGTGGAAGGGAAGGGAAAGGAAAGGTGGAAAGGAAGAGTAGAGAAGGGAAAGGTGGAAGCAAGGGAAGTGAAAGGGGAAAAGGAAGGAAAAGGTGGAAGGAAAGGGAGGAGAGGAAGAAGGGAAGATGAAAGGAAGGCAGGGAAGGGATGGGAAACTAGGAACAAGGTGAACAATAGTAATGGATACATTACATGCTGTAAAGCTTGAAAGACCACATTTGTGGCCGTTCATTCTAAACAATATATTTGTGACTGCTAAGATTTAATACCATTTTGATGGGAGATAATCCATCCTTCGTTAGTAACTGGAATCCACTTTTTCCGATTGTAGCCAACCAGTTAGCGTACACTTTTCCTGGATACCTCACTCTACACATTGTTTTACCATTTTTCCAGTTGTCTTCCATTTTATAGTGAAAGTAATTTGGCAGCATATTTATACATGGTTTATTTATATCGGAAGTGAAAAGTTGGAGGCAGTTTCAATCCCTCATCTGTATTGGTGAACTATATTATATTAGGGGCTGGGAAGAGATGGATTCCTAACTAAAGCTTTTCTCTTAATGTCCCCCATTGGTAAAAAGAGGCCAGAAAGGGTTTGCCTTAGTTACCCTCGTACTGAGAAAAATACCCTGTGTTTCATTTTATGTACTTTGTCCTTGAGAAAAATGCACAATGGACCAGAGCCGCCCCATACCTTCTCCAGATGGCAAAAGCATTTTCTGCAGGGAGATATTCAACCGTATCATACTTTCTCTTGCCAGAGAAACAAGTACCAGAAGAACCAGCAAGAGGCACCGTATACTTTACAATTTGGGGAAAACAGATCAATCAGCAGCAGTGAGGAGAGACAAAGGCTAGGAAACCTCTTGATCAGCATGGACTTACTTCAATAGTCCAGGTTAAATTTACAAGTCAAAGGCTCCCTGTTGGAGAAGTAGGTTTCCTGTATAGACATTGATGTATAGCTATATAATTAGCTTAAAGTGTAAGTAATTTAAAAACATTAGGCAATCAGCACTGCTGATTACCATGCTGTAATCACAAAAGTCAAACACAAAAGAGGCCTAGAGAATGTCAGCATCTCAACACAAAGTAATGTTAGACAAAGAATTATTAGACAAAGATTAGAAATATATAAACATCTAAAGTTACTGCACCTTTATGTCAGTTAGCAAATGTTGATGGCATGCCACTCCACTGAACAGAGACAATAAAAGTGACATCTATTGCCAAGTTCAGTTTCAGTTCTGTTCCGAAGAAGTCAGCGACATGGCTAAAGAAACCTCAGTACATACTGTACTTGTCTTAAAAGGTGTTGCCCAAAATTCAGAACCTCAGCCAGCACAGCCGACAGCCAAGAATGCTGAGAACCATCACTTAGCAACCTCAGGAAAAGCTACACTTCATCCATCCTTTATGATGTCTAAGGTCCTTCCCAAGTCAATGCCTATGAATTTAGGATAAGGTTAGACCTCTTTTCCCAGTAAAATTTTTATTTTATTTTTTATTTTTATTCATATTTATATCCTGCTCTTCTCTGGAGACTCAGGGCGGCTTACAGTTTTTGGGATACAACCCAATGCACTCAGCAACAGCCTTCATTCCATTGTATATGCCTGCTTATTACTAAGCGGCATTTTTTACAAAGTCAGCTTATTGCCCCCAACAATCTTGGGTCCTCACTTTACCTACCCCAAGAGGATGGAAGGCTGAGTCAACCTTGAGCCTGGTGCGATTCGAGCCTGCAATAATTACAGGCAGCTGGAGCTAAGCGCTAGGCTATTAACAGCCTGCACCACCAAGGCCCTTAAATGGCTTTCAACATAATTCTCCATTCTCATGCCACTACCTTGAATAACTGTAAATGGAATTTTATATTCCATTTAATATGGAATTTATGATGATGAAGAAAATACCCACTTGGCAGTCGTGATATGCTGAGGGTGGAGATAAATCTGCTAAAATAAGGAGCATTCTTTCTGAGAGGAAGAAAAAAGAGAGAGAGAGAGGCAGAACAAGAGAATCAGAGAAGCTAAAGAATTGCCTAGAGCAGGGATTATAGTAAGCATATTGTTCATAATGAAAAACTCTCAAGTCGAAATTGTCAAAATTAATTTGGAGAGGGAAGAATTAATTTAAATAATAATAATAAACCACAAATGCAAAGAGTATTTAAACGAAAAGAAAATACAAGACATAATTCCACAGAAACAACATATGAAGAGAGGGAAGCTCAGAAAAAAATGTCAGTTCTTGCATTGGTCACTATTAAGAGAAGGGGGCACCCTGGCCTATCTTAAGAAAATTAAATGGCACCACTGATATTTGGAAGCAAATCGCCGAATCCTAAATGGATATATTCCCCAGCATTTGCTATGAAGATTAAGAAAATCAAATGCACTAATCCTGTAAATAAGGCTAAGGCTATCCACTATGGATCCAATCTTTTTTTTTAAGTATAACAAAATATCTCAAAGAAAGATATTCCGGCATTTATTCTGACAGTTACAAAAAGAGCTCTATTACTCATCTGATCAAAAAACAAACTAAGTAAGAGATTTGGACTAATACATAGAACAAAAAAAATCCCCAAGAACCTAAAAGTCATGAACTGATAAAAATTGTAAGCAGATTCTCTTCTTGTCTCAATGTATTCAGCTTCATTGCTGCAATAAATAATATATCAATGTTGTCTTCAAGTATTTAATATGCAACATAGTCCTCTCTCCCCGAATAATGTTCTCTGCTATCTGTTCCTTCTCCTGGATTGGTTGTTCAGCACTGACAGAGAGAGCAACACAGTAGCCTGTATCTTCAGATCTCTAGTTTCAGATGCAGTGTGATTCTCTAATCAATAAACTGGGAACTTATTCCAATTCAGCATAAACAATGCTATGTCGCATCTGCAGGGGACAAAACAAAACGCTCTTACTTTCCATGACAGCAATAAAGATGTTGACAGTGAAGATAGACTTCCAAAATTAATAGGATTAATATAATTGCAGTGATAACAGTCGCATGATAAAGCAACTGCAACACATAGTTTAAAATGAACAGGTAGCAAGCAACCACAACTCTGCTATTTACAATTTAATTGTTTCGTGGCCAAAATGCTGGTCATGAATTATGAGCTGGAATTCAAAATGGTTATGGCTGTTTTTACTAGTTCACAATGGTGCTATAATTGTTGAATGGGAAGGTATGGGACAGGGGGATTTTAGACTCTCAAGTTACCCAATGCTGAATTCAGAAAATCAAGGGGCAAAGTATCCCTTCCCACAGATGTTAGCCAAACCTGTTTGACAACATCTAATGATGAGATCGTCAGCTACTGGTACGTGTAAGTGTTTTGGAACAAGAAAACATAGTTTCTATTGTGGTGGCGCAGTAGCTGGAATGCGGTATTACAGGCTAATTCTGCTGACTGCTGATTCCCAGCAGTTCGATCCTGACCGGCTCAAAGTTGACTCAGCCTTCCAAAGGTCGGTAAGATGAAGACCCAGATTGTTGGGGGCAATATGCTGACTCTGTAAACAGCTTAGAGAGGGCTGTAAAGCACTACAAAGCAGTATATAAGTCTAAGTGCTATTGCTATTGCTACAAGCACATTACATCATCACAATTCATAACCATGGTTTTATAGTATCCCCCCCACAGGGATTTACAGGTAATGTATACCATATAAACCATGGCTTTATTTAGTTTGTCACATTTCTAGATCACTCAACCCCTAGTCATCTCTGGGTGGCTTGAAACCAACATCACTATAGCTCCCACACTTTTGTATAAGCAGGCCACATTTTGGATTAGCAGAATGTGTGAACTCAGCTAGAAGCCTGTGCTTTTTAACCCAGGGACTAGCTACCAGCCTCAAGTCTTCTCAAGCCTCCTGACTTTGCAATGATCACACTTTCTACCTTTAGAGCGTCCTTTTACTGCACTTACAGAGACAGAGGAAAAACAGCTTAACATTTCCAACCTGGTTTTTATTCTGCTGGAGTTAAAGCAGATGCCCGGTCTATTTACTCACCAGCAAAGCTGGTCTCCCCACCTGCCTGTTTCTCTTCTCCCCTGAACTGCCTTCGCAGGCACTTTGCCAGGCCTGGTTAGAAAAGAAACGGCCAACCAGGGGGCTCTTATCAGACAAAAACACTGACAGCCCTTTGTTAAGCAAATCGTGTTTTTTTTTATCAAGCGAAAGGAGCCTTGATGGCGTTCGAACCGCTTGCTCAACACACTGGGCCTTGATTATCTCCGCAGCCTTTTGTCTCGGCCCTGAATGGCCGCTTCTACGGCTGCTGCCTTTCTTTCGCTAATGAATCCATCCAAATGGAAGCCACGGCGTCTTCCCAACTTCTTTTTCTCTTCCCCCAGATTGCCCAGCCTCAGCGGGCGCCTCTCAGGGGAAGGAACTGTCCGGTTTTTATTCCCCAACCCCACATCCTCCGTCCCCGCTTCACCTCCTCCGCCATCTGGAGATTTCGTCTCCGAGGCTTGTGAAGGGACGTGATTAAAGAAGAGCGCTGGATGGCTTCAATTGGCAGCCTCGCAAGGTGAAAAAGCCTCTCAAACCGCCAATTTCCCCTTCATTCATGCCTTGCCAAGCGGTAGCGTCGCTACCGAGTCTGCTGATCCGCTCCCTGCGGTTCTGAAGGCTCCCGCCACCCACCACCACTCCAACTCTTTGCAAAGAAACGCCACCTCAAGTTATTGCTTTTCTTTGACGCCCGGATTGATTTTTCTCGCCCCACCCCCCACCTGCTTTTCAGCGGATGAAAAGCTGTCATTGTCATTTGCATGTGATTTTAATATTTTAACATCTCTAATCGCCTCGTTTACGGTGCTGAGGGGAAAACTGTTTTTGTGTGTGTGTGTGTGGGTTGTTTTTTTAACCAAGAAAGCAAAAGAGAAAAACACCTGGCTATTGCCAAACGGCCAAGGGAAAGCTGTAACTCAAAACTGCTAAAACAGGCTTGGCTTGGCCTGTAAGAAAGTCCCTGCTGGGGTGGAAACTTAGCTGAAGAATTCAACACGAAGACTATAAAAAGATACTGGGGAGCATCTTTTCACAACTTGTGGTCAGCTTTCCCGCATTATTTATAATGTCATGCAATCATTGCTTTGTGGTTGTATCACAAAAGCGGACAGGGACTGTGGTAAAGCTTGGAAGATGCTATCAGATAAGGTGTGATTGCCACCTTGATAAGACACTTTGAATAGCTGGCCATGGCAGCCTGTGCCACCCAGTGGCATTCACAGGATCTTACTACTTTGATCCAAATTATGAAAGCAGACGTGGTGGCTCAGTGGCTGAGATGCCGAACTTGTTGATCAGAAAGGTCGGCAGTTTGGCGGTTCGAATCCCTAGCACCATGGAATGGAGTGAGCTCCCATTACTTGTCCCAGCTTCTGCCAACCTAGCAGTTCAAAAGCATGTAAAAATGGAAGTAGAAAAATAGGGACCACTTTGGTGGGAAAGTAACAGTGTTCCGTGCACCTTTGGCATTTAGTCACGCCGGCCACATGACCATGGAGACATCTTCGGATAGCACTGGCTCTTCGGCTTTATTAATGGAGATGAGCACTGCCTCCTAGAGCCAGAAACAACTAGCACCTATGTGCAAAGTGAACCTTTACCTTTTTATGAAAGCAGAATTGTGAGCTCCACCCTATTCAGGGGAATGCATGACATCCTGACACACAGCCAAAAATGTGACATTGCTTTTATCAATAAAACTCCTTTGCCCCTGCCAAACGCTACACTAGCACCATCTTTACTCTGTCCTGAACCATGGTGTGTGGATGTTTTGTGGTTACCTACAATTGTAAACCCAGAAGAGCTACCATGTCTGGTCAGCATGAATCCCAACTTGAAACAACCACTCAAGATTTCAAATTGAAATCAGCATTTATTAGCGTGAGACTAGGGCTAGGCTGAAGCTGAGCAGCCATAACTAAAGATGACGCAGGCATCTAAGCATTGAGGACAACAAGCCATGAATCTTTTTCTAAAAGATCCCTTTAGGGAGTTACATAAGAAGGAAACATGTTTTAAGAAAACAAAGGAAAAATGTTAACTGAACCAGACAAAGGAAGCTGAGCTTGAACACACCCTCTTCCCTCACACACACACCCATCCTACCAATAATTACCAGCCTTGTGAATTTACAAGGCAAGTGTAGCTGTCAGTCTTGTGAATCAACAAAGCAAGGACTTTTAGGGATAAAAGGGATCCCAAAGCCTGCCCACTCTTGATGGCAGCTTCCATCCCTCTTGTTAGTGCTTGGCAGCTTAAGTGACAAGGACACAGGTCAAAAGAGGAAATGTACATTGTAACCAGTAAAATTTGGTGTTACTTTAAATTCACTAGATCGTGGTATATTCCAAAGTACTTGTGGTGCCTTGGCTGAAAGTGATTTGTGTGTGTGTCCCTAATTATTTCCCAGCTGTTGAGTAGAGCTATAAGTCATATCTTCTCTAGTGCACCTACTGGAAAACCTAGGTAGAAAGCAAAGGGGGCTTACAAGAACCCATGTGCCTACTGAGGGTGTGAGTGAGTAAGCATAAATTGAATGTGGGAGCACATATAACATTAGAAACCATAGGACAACTTTGAATAACACACCTAGTAGTAGAGGAACATCCAGCCTTATTGAAGGAACTGTACAAGAAGGCGATAGAAAGGCTGCACACAGGTTCTCATCAACCGCCCAGAATGGATTAGTAATGGGTTTTATTATTTATGTATTTATTTATTCCCAGGACTTATATGTTGTTCCAATCGTGACTAACTCTGAGCAGCATACATTCCCATAATCTGTAAATCAGATCAAAATGTTACAGTAATTACTACAATAAATAAAACCTGGAACATAAAGTACAATAACATCTATATACCTTTAATATATTTATACATCAAGAAACTTAAATCATATGACTAAACATCCCACTCTAAGACAGAGCAGCATTATGACATTCCAGGTCTCAAAGACTGCTCCAAGCAGACTGTATTTATGGATTTGAATTCCAAGAAGATTGGTGCCATTTAAATTTCTGGGAGAAGAGAATGAAGAGGGGGTAGCAATTGAACAAGACCTCCCTCATACATTTCATGAGATAAGGGATCTAAAAGAAACCTATGTGCTAGTTCTTGTTGGCTAGGCAGATGTAATGGGGAGTAGATGGTCTTGAAGATACCCAGGTCCTGAAACATGAGGAGCTTTAAAAGACAGCACCTTGAATTTTATTTGGTGGTCTTGTATTTGGAAACTAAGAGGGAGCCATTGCAGTTCTCAAAGGAAGGTTGGGTAAAATGAGTTTCACTCATAACAGGGGAGTACAACCCCATCCATAATGAAAGATGGAAGCGTCCTGAAATCAGATGATTTATGAACCCAAAGCCAATGTATTTTGCTCAGACTAGCCTAAGTTTGCTCTTCTTTAAGGTGCCAGAACAGCACCTCAAAATTTGTGTGGGTCCCTGATAATCTGTTTCTTCCAGGATTGCCTACAGTTGCAACCCTACTGGCTTCTCAACATTTTTTCTACAAAAAGGGAAGATTAGAGGCAGGTTTATAATTAATCTGAATGGCTGGGTCAAGCAATGGTTTCTCAAGGAGAGGCACACCACTGCACTCTTTAAGACAGACAGCAACACAACCTTTCAAAAGATGCATTTATTGTAACTCTGACCCATTTGTCAATCACCTCCTTGGAGGCTTACTCCAACCAGGAAGGACTAGAGATGGCAGAACTGACTTCACAGAGAATTCTATCCATCAGACTTACCATCACAAATTCATTCTGGATAGGCCAGCAAGCTATGGCCTTAATCAGCTCACAGAACCTGCCCAGATGATATCCAATTCTGAACAAAATACATGATGCTATCTAAACATCTGCTATGTTCCTCAGAGATGCCCAAAGATGATCTTCTATGCTACTCTTCCCTGAAACGTTCTGGATCATTTTTTTAGAAAAAGCTCCTGCCTTGCATTTTGCAGATACAGTAAGACCAGAGAGAGAAATACTGACATTTTGCTACCCTTAGAGCCATCATGTAGGCTTGAATATGAGTTCTTACTTGTGTTTGTTGGATTTGTTGAAAGAAATATCCTTCTGGGTTCAGTTCCAAGTGGGGAAAAAGACACTGGAAACATGGAGGCTGCTTGGAAAGTTTAATGGTGAACAGGTCCACATGGTCTGGAGCTCCAGAGAAAGATGATCACATGCTTGAAGGAGAAGATCAAGGAAAAAAGGACTGAGGTGCTGAGAGTATCTGGGTTTTATAACCTTTGTTGGGATTTGAATTGAAGCTTGTTTCTAATTGGTTGTCAGACTCCCATGAGGGGCAACTCTGTAGGCTGTCCTGAGTTCCAAGCTTGGTTGACCCTTGCTGGATGATCTATGCCCCCAAAAGGGCCCTTGGCAATTGCTATAGCTTTACCTGGAGACCTTTCTATGTAAAGTATTCTGGCTCAGGTTTTAATGGCCCACCCATTAACAAAGGTGGGGTGAGATTCTGCTTCTGGGGTTCTACTCTTTTTAGAAGAAATATTCTGCTTTTAAATATCTACCAGAATACTTCATTTTTCTAGGAGAGTTGGGTGCCAACTTCCTACAATCCCTCATTTTTTTTTTCAAAACACTGAGAGTTTGACAAAAGATTAAAAGGTGATCAGATCAGGGAGACTTGATGGGTGCTTTTATTTTTTTTCTGGGCAAAGGAAAGGCATTGGAAAAAAAAAGGCAACAGAAAAGGATTCCTTCAGTGGCTCCCAAAAGCTTTCAAAGTCTGGGAAAACTCCTGGGTTTTTTTTTTCAAAACAGTATCCAATTTTTTCATGCCAATTAATTTTCAGGTGTTTGATGTATTTTTTGTGAGCTTACAGTCAGGTTATAAGCACAAGCCTCTACATTCTTCACAGCCTTTAAATTACAGGCTGCCCATTTCCAAGGTTATGGTTACTACCTGCCTAGCTCTTAGTTTCCAGGGTTTGTGAGGCCAAATTGAGATTAGCCAGTGTGCAATCCAGGCTATTTAGTATTTTTAAAGTTACACACAATGAGCCCTGGGACTTGTACTCATGAGGCCCCAGTGCACATATCTTGCTTTACTGGACAACTGGGCAGCATCATTTGTGAGTCACAGTCAGGACTTGGGGTTTGGAGATCTCTTTTCTGCTATCTCCAGGAATTGCCTGAGGGAGGGGTGTCCCCTCCCCCATGGAATTAGAAAGGAGTTTTGCTTGGGCCTTAGTGCCTCAGAGCAGTAAAACAAAAAAAAAACAAAACAAAAAAACATTTTCTTTTAAAAAGAAGCAAGGGACAGCTTTGTGTGGAAGCAGGTGAAAGAGATAACCTATCTAATTCTAAATGGGTGTCTCTGTGTATGTGCCTGTGTATGCAGCTAGGTTTACAATACAGATAATACAAACATGCTGGACAATTTCCCTCCCACCAGACAGAAGTATAAGGTGTTCAGAACTTGCTGGGCCAGCCACTCTCAAATACAATCATGGGTACATCAAATTGGTTACAATATAAATGATACAAGAAAGAAAACATTACAATGGGTTTCACATTACAATGAATTTTCAGTTACAATGAATTTCCATCCTCCCCCATAGTCTTTCTAACTGTCTTCTGGGGATTGAAAAGAGTTTTTATTCTTTTACTGGTCCATCTCAGGATCCTTTCCTTCATGTCTCTGGGTGGTATAGGCTCGGGCTGGTGGTATGGGTGGTCAGTCAGGCTTGGGAAGGTCTGCCCCACTCTGGTTTGTTGTAATGACCTTCAGTGGAGGCTGGATCCAAACCCAGTTACTGGTTCCAATGGATAGAATGTCTCTAGGGAGTAGCATCTGCTTCCCACATGTGGCAGGGCTGAAAGACAAAGAACAGGTCCTTCCCCTTTTGCTGGTAATTCTACCAGGAAAGGCATTGTAAAAGGATTAGAGAGGGGGTTGGAGATGGCTTGCAGGTATGGTTTCAGGAGAAAGAAAAATAACACATCAGTATTGCAGTTACTAAACAGATAAATCAGTTTCAACAAAGTGGAGACACAACAGATGAGAAAGGAAAAAAACTGATTCAAATGCTTAGGAAAAGGATGAACAGGTAAAATCATTTAAACACACAGTAAATGCAAGGATGAAACTTTTCTGGTAAATGAACTTGAACATTCATTAATAACCTGGGTTTTTTCTTAAAAGCACAGAGGAGAGAAAATTTAACTCTGTTCCTCATCCAGTCTAATTGGCCAGATCAGACTAGGAGAAGACAATCTCTCAGTGTTTTTAATTCTTAACAATTTAAAATTAATATCCGAAGGGATCAGAGACACTTAACAGTTGCAACAGTTACCTCTAGGACACACAAAGTCTTAGACACACACACTTGCGTGCGAGCACATACCCACACACAAAGACACAGAGGAAAACAAAACTCTGAGGTTTACACACACACACTGATCATTCCCACAATAAATCTCTCAGTTAAATTGGGGAAGGCATAAATCTTAAGGAACAAACCACATGGTAGCATAGAAGATAGAAAAAGAGACACAGAAAGAAAGAGTTTAAAAAAAAAATCCCATGTGATCCTGTTTTTATATTTTGCCCTTTTAAGTACCTTTATTTAGCACATTGGTCTTCCTGTATCCTCAGCAAAGCCATTCCCTATCTATACATTTGGTTTTTTCTTGCTCATGCCAGCTAGGGTCGGCATCTGCCGCTCATCCCAAGCCTCCAATAGCTCTCCCAGGGGGGTTCCATTCCATTCAGGACCCTCGAACTACCGCTTCCCATGTTTCCCCATCCGATGTGGGGTTTCACACTTTGGCTTAGTCGGGTCAGCGACCAGTTTCAGACACAAGAACTTCAAGAGCAAGAAAAAGGAAAAAGGTGTCTGAGGGAGACTTTGGTCATTGCACCTTGTGCAATGAATTCAAACACTATCTAAAAAACACCCCAAAACTCTTTTTTTCACAAAGTATTCCACAAAGTATTCCACAAAGTATGCGCGCTCCCCTTTTAAAAAAAACACAAAAGACTCTCTCTCTCTCTCTTTTCGCCAAGGTTTTCGGACTGGGGGTATGCTGCCTGTGCAGACTTCTTTCCTCTCCCCAAAAACAGTCCGTGAGACTCTCTGCCCCCGCAGATAAGTACTGGTACTCGCCTCTTTCCTTCAGGCCACGTTTAGCGGATTTGGAAGAGCTCAAATCCAGGAAAACTTGCTTTTCTGTAAGCAAGTACTGGTACTCCGATTTAGCATCCAAATTATATAACTACCTAAACCCCTGGGGTTTGCTTTTGGGATACACTGGACAAAAAAAACAAAATTTTTCTTCCCTCCCTTCAATCATAACCAGCTCGGCTTTTCCTCTTATATGCAGAAGGTCTCACACTCTGATGACCCCCCCTTGCTTTTCCTGTCCTGATGTCATGGCTCTGTGGAGCTAGCAACAGACAAGAGGGCGGCTAGAGGCCAAATAAAGAAATGAAATCCAGCTGCTGTCCAAGGGTGAAGCCACTCATAGACACTCTTCCACTATCCCTAACAAAAGGTCCTGTGCTCTGTCAAAACCCCCATGCTCTCCAGACTTTTGGTCTTTCTGCGGTTAGGAAATGCACAGAGGAAGCAAGATCCAATTGTGCTTGGGAGAAGGACCCTCTTACACACATGCAAGCATGCACATATTTCCCATGCTTTAAATTTAGAATTTAGAGGTACTCACCTTCTTTCCAAGCAGCCTTTGAGCTCAACACTCAAAACCCCTTTAAAACCTTTGTTCCAAATGGCCCAGGTCCAGGAAAACCCACCCACAGACTCAATGGGTCTGTTTGCCGGCAAGGGAATCTTACCTGGGCCTGGTCCATTGGTTAGGTTAGCTTGGAGTCCCATCTGCTTGGGTGCCAATTGTTGAAAGAAATATCCTTCTGGATTCAGTTCCAAGTGGGGAAAAAGACACTGGAAACATGGAGGCTGCTTGGAAAGTTTAATGGTGAACAGGTCCACATGGTCTGGAGCTCCAGAGAAAGATGATCACATGCTTGAAGGAGAAGATCAAGGAAAAAAGGACTGAGGTGCTGAGAGTATCTGGGTTTTATAACCTTTGTTGGGATTTGAATTGAAGCTTGTTTCTAATTGGTTGTCAGACTCCCATGAGGGGCAATTCTGTAAGCTGTCCTGAGTTCCAAGCTTGGTTGACCCTTGCTGGATGATCTATGCCCCCAAAAGGGCCCTTGGCAATTGCTATAGCTTTACCTGGAGACCTTTCTTATGTAAAGTATTCTGGCTCAGGCCTTAATGGCCCACCCATTAACAAAGGTGGGGGTGAGATTCTGCTTCTGGGGTTCTACTCTTTTTAGAAGAAATATTCTGCCTTTTAAATATCTACCAGAATACTTCATTTTTCTAGGAGAGTTGGGTGCCAACTTCCTACAGATTCACTCTTGTGTCAGTCACTGTTACAAAAGAGAAATTTATGGATTTCTCTGATGTATAATGGGCTTCCCTTAACTGTGGTTTAAGTTAAGTTATGGTATGAGTTTATAGTGTTTATAAACCATGGTTTAAACATTAACAGTAAGTGTAAACCATGCCAAAATGCCATAGTTAACTCATGGCACAATATGACAGTTGAACCCAATAGTTCCTTCACTCGGTTGAAGTAGAGGTGAACTCAGATAGTTTTAAGCAGAGATCAAATATATTGATGAAGCAAAACAACAGTGACCAGTTATGGCTGATAAATAACAGAGGCCCCAATTTTCACACGGAATGGAGACATTTGGAATTTTGAAGGCACATAATGGGTGCTTCTGTAAAAATGGTTGCCTGGATAAATGAGGTCAGTTACATATAAAAAAAATCAAGGACTGTAACCAGTCACCATTTTATTTTCTTCAAATGTTTCTGAGCTCTTTACCAGATTATTGTGGGAAATATATATTCTGTTGGATGGTAGTGCTTTGTGTTAACAACAACAACTTGACATAATTAGCTAGGGCAGGGAGTTTGCCAGATTCCAAGGGTTGTGTTTGTAGGCACACTGCTGCCCTGAGTGCCCAGGCTATATAACACTGCCCCTCTCAGTTGTAGCATGCCTTTCAGTACCAACTACAGGGCACACGAGTTCCCTGCTTCTGGTTATTTGCATAGATTATTTGAGGAACAGCATGTGAGTCTGGATGAACCTGATGTGAGAGATAATGGGGCTTGAATGTTCTTATTCGACAGTGAGCTGGTAGACCTGGGGGCTTAGAAAGTGCCTATTTGAGGGTTACCCTTCTCATGAATTAACTCTGACTTTAGGCAAGCTGCACTTTTGCGAGCTCTGTCTGCCTTAAGCACCTGAAGCAATATAAACATAAACACATCCTCACTGTTTCTGAATTGTATGAACCAGCAGTGGGACAGCAGACAGCCTCTTTGGGCTGCTGTGTGAATGATTTGGACTGCTGTGTGAATAAGCAAGCATATTGCTACTGGATGGGTTGTTGATAGCAGGAAAAAAATGATTAAGTGATTTTCAGTGCTAAGCTTGATGTGTTTTGGTCTAGACCTATCTGTTTAATATGTGATATGTGTTATGTATGCAGGTTTGAATGTCATTGGTTAAGTTTGAACTGTTCTTGTAAAATGTCAGAAATGATTGGTTTAAATAGTGCGGGAAAACCCTGCACTCTGATTGGCTGGCAACTGCAGCTGTTGGCTATAAGTAGCAGCGCAGTCCAGCCAAATCGGTTCTGTTATGAGCTGTAGTCACTAATAAACTCTTCACTGAAGCACTCCACGTCTGACTCTTCATGCAAATCTAACACTGGCAACGAAGGTGGGATCCTTCCTGAAGATAAGACAACGCGGAGAAGAAGCCGAGAGAGATGGCTGTGCTGAACAACCCCCCAGCCCCGTTCGATCCGACGGCAGAAGACTGGGACTAGTATGCAGATCATTTCCAAATGTATTTGGAGAACGATCGCCGACATTTCCGACAAGCGGAAGAGGCGGTATTTCTCACGCACTGCGGTCCAGCTTCAAGATGGCGAAGGCATTGGCGGGAGCTGCAGAACTGAAGGTAATGGAATGGCCTGATTTGGAGAAGCTTTTAAGAGCCCATTAAGCCCCACAAGTATCGCGTGCCTCATTAAGAACCGAATTTTACCGTCGGGATCAAGGGAAAGCGAGAATGTTAATGATTTCATGGCAAGTTTAAGGGACATTGGGGTGCTTGTGACTTTACCAACTTAGAAGAGGCCATGCGTGATCGGTTTGTTTTAGGCCTCAAAGATAAGGTCTTACAAAGCAAACTGTTAATGAAACCTAAGATCACGTTTAAAGAGGCCATTGAAGAAGCTGTTTCAGCAGAAGCCACCAAGTCCTCAGCAGCGCCATGAAAAGATTAACAAGGCCTCAAGCCAGGCCTCAAGCCATTCTGATGGGGAAAAATCCACAACAGCCCATTACGAAAAAATAGACTCTGATTCAGATTGCAGTGAGGTAGAGGAAGGGATTTTTAGACTCAGAATGGAGAAGAAAAGGAAAGACCCTGGGAGAAAGAGGCAAGAATATTATTGCAGAGCCTGTGGGGGCCATCCCGCACTGAATGCAAGTTCTTAGACACCATCTGCCTACATTGTGAGAGGGGTCACCTAGCCAGAGTCTGCAAATCATTCAGAACTCCACCTAGTAGGAAGAAATTTCCTGAAAAGGATTTTAAGCCCAACAACTTCTTTGAAAAGATGGGGCAATTCAGAAGCAAATGGGAAGAATGAAACTCACCAAACAATCACCATTGGTCATTCTTCAACCTTGAGAAGCAGAAAAGTACACGTGAAGGTGTTCATTGAAGGAAGGCCTTGCCAAATGGAAGTGGACTCAGGCTCTTACTTATCTATGGTGTCATGGGACACTATTCACAGGCTACTTCCCAACATTCAGAAGAAACATTTCCAGAAGCAAGCACTGACTCTTAAAGACTACCAAGGAACAAGATTCCAGTAGTTGGAGCAAGAGATTTCAATGTGCAGTTTAAAGGCCACACCAAACGTTTGCCTCTGACCATCGTGGACAAGGATCACCCAAGCTTGCTGGGACTTGAGTGGTTCAAACCACTAGGCATCGAGGTGACTGGCATCAATCACGTGAGCAACACTGAATGGGAGGAGGCCCTGAAGTCTGAGTTTCCAGAGGTCTTCAGCGACAAGTTGGGCAAGTATATGGGGACCCCTATCACTTTCAACCTAGATCCCAAGGTGCCCCCAATTCGCTTAAAGCCCAGAAGGGTCCCATTTGCCTTAAAGGGAAAAATTGATGCACAATTAGACAAATTAATTGCTCAAGGGGTCTTAGAGCCCACTGATCACTCCAGATGGGAAACACCCATAATCACACCAGTCAAGGCTGATGGGTCAGTAAGAATTTGTGGAGACTATAAGGGGACACTGAACCGTGCACTGCAGCAGAGCGCATATCCAGTGCCAGTTGTGCATCATCTGTTACATTCACTTGGCAGGGGTACAGTCTTTGCCAAGTTGGACTTGGCCCAGGCATATCAACAACTAACAGTTGATGATGCCACTGCAGAGGCCCAAACCATTGTGACTCACAAAGATGCCTTCAAATGTAAAAGGTTACAATTTGGAGTAAGCGTGGCACCAGGCATCTTTCAAAGCCTTATGGAAAGAATGCTCCAAGGACTGCCAGGGGTAGTGCCTTACTTTGATGATGTGTTAATCTCTGCTGAAAATGACACTCAGCTTCAAGAAAGACTCAGAAGTCCTTACCAGATTCAGAAAAGCGGGGTTAAAAGTCAAGGAAGAAAAATGCACACTTAAGACAGACAGGGTTGAATTCCTGGGCTACATGATTGACAAACATGGCATCCACCCTACTGATGCCAAGGTTCAAGCAATCAAAGAAGCCCCTAAACCTAAATGCAAAACAGATTTGCAAGCCTTCCTTGGACTTATTAACTTTTATCACATGTTTCTACCTCAAAAGGCAACCATTGCTGAACCTTTGCACAGATTACTTGATAAGAAGTCTGTTTGGATCTGGGGGAGGAAGGAACAATCAGCATTTAACAGTATTAAGAGACTAATCACATCTGATGCTGTACTGATACAGTTCTCTGAGAATTTGCCTGTTGTACTGACTTGTGATGCATCCCCTTTTGGAGTGGGGGTTTGAGCCACAGGCTTCCCAGTGGGAGAGAAGCCTCTATTGCGTTTTATTCTCGCACTTTGACCAAAGCAGAGAGGAATTATAGCCAACTGGACAAAGAAGCATTGGCAGTTGTTGCAGCTGTCAAGAAATTTCATGAATATCTATATGGCAGGACATTTACCATTGTTACAGATCACAAATCTTTGTTAGGCATTGTGGCAGGAGACAAACCTACACCTACTATCCTGTCACCAAGAATGCTGAGGTGGACTGAATTTCTTGCAGCTTATTCATACAAACTGATTCACAGGCCTGGCAAGGACATTGGACATGCTGATGCATTGAGTCGTTGCCCACTGCCTTACAACAAGGAGGACTTTGAACCTGAAACACACACCTTTTTCCTAAAAACTGTTGCCAAGCTTTCAGTTCATGCTGCTGAAATTGCCAGAGAGACTGCCAAAGACACTGTGTTGGCTCCTGTTATAGGCTGGATTAAGAAACGTTGGCCTCTTCAATATCTACCTCATCTTGCCCAACCTTTTAAGTCCAGGCAAACTGAATTATCTGTATTAAGAGGATGTATTTTGTGGGGTAACAGGGTGGTTATTCCTGCAAAACTGCAAAGAGAGGTTTTGGAAATGTTACATGAGGGTCCTCCTGGTATTGTAAGGATGAAGGGATTGGCCAGGAGTTATGTATGGTGGCCAGGTATTGACAAAATGGTTGAAAACTGGGTTGCATCGTGTCCCAATTGCCAGGTAGTCAGGCCTGCCCCATCTCATGCCCCCACACAGGAATGGGAATGTCCTAGGGCCCCGTGGTCTAGGATCCACATTGATTTCGCAGGTCCTACTAGACGGCACACTTTTCTTATTATAGTAGATGCATATTCCAAATGGCTTGAGGTGTTTCCCATGACATCCACCACAACTGATGCTGTCATCAAGCAGCTCAGAAAACTGTTTGTAACCCATGGGTTACCTGATGTTCTTGTCTCTGACAATGGCCCTCAATTTACATCTAACATTTTTGAATCCTATCTAGCACAACAGGGTATCAGACATGCCCTGACAGCCCCTGGGCACCCTTCGGCTAACGGCCGGGTTGAACGAATGGTATGTTTTACTAAAGGTCATTTCCTTCCAGGTACATCTGGAAGCGATCCGCATACGATTCCCAGTCTTCCGCCACCGGATCGAACGGGGCTGGGGGGGTGTTCAGCGCAGCCATCTCGCTCTTCTGTTCGCCTTCCGCGTTGTCTCTTCTTCAGGGCAATCCCACCTTCGTCGCCAGTGTTAAGTTTGCATGAAGAGTCAGACGCGAAGAGCTTCAGTGAAGAGTTTATTTAGTGACTACAGCTCGAATGGACCCGACTTGGCTGGGCTACGGCTGCTTCTTATAGCCAGCAGCCGTAGTTGCCAGCCAATGGGAGTGCAGGGTTTCTTCCCGCACTATTTAAACCAATACCATTTAACATTTTACAAGAACAGTTCAAATAAACCAATAACATTCAAACCTACATACATAACACAATGCACACAGTTGGACACAACCAGAAAACCCAGCTAACAGCTCTCTTTCATGACTGACACTGACCTTCTGAGCTAGCATCTCTCTGCAGGGATGGCCAACCTGTTTGGCTCTTGTTCCTTTCTTGCCCACCAAAAACCTTTGCCCAGCAGTGAGTTGAACATGCCGAATGACAGTGTCTCTCCTTCTCTGAGTTGTCTCACACTTTGCCTCCTGAAATGGGTTAAGGTTTGGGTTAGGATCATTGATAATAGTTGACAATCACCACTGTGAATGTATGTGTCCATGCTGTAATTACAGCAAGGATATTGCACCAATGAATTGCATTCATGGCAGGCAAAAACATTTTGGGCATGAGATTGTAATACTCTTGGCAGGCAAAAAAAAGGAAGATGAGCTACCTCTTTCTGAAGTATAATGGCAGCAGCCTTTCAAAAGATTCTAAACACCAGTTGAACAAACAGGTCTAGTATTCTTCAAAGACTGCTACCCACTAAACATAAGGAGACCATTTCAGACCTGCCAACTGCTTCAGAATGAGCCGATCAGGTTGTTGAATGCTTGGAAGGATTTGGAGGATGCTCAATCCAAGCCTGGTTTAAAAATAAAGAATTATAAAAAAGGGAGACAGGAGTTATATTCTCCTAAAACCTTTTCTTCTATGCTGGTACAAATTGATAAGGTGAATTAGACTGGGGAGAAAAATGTAAGATAGAAAAACTCCAGTGTGATTGAGTGGTCCAAGTGTTGGACTAAAAGATCTTTACTAAGCCATGGAAGTCATTGCATGATCTAGATTAGAGCCTACTACATTATTTCAGCCTGGCTTCCTTTGCATGGGAAAGGAACATGGATATTGCCGATATTCATTCACTTATTTTAGTCACACTCATACACTCAAGTGTTGCTTGATGCAGTACATATAAACATATATGAACGAACATGTTCCCCATCAAATCTGCTCTGGATCTGAGGCTTTATATCCAAACCAGTATTGGCTCCTAAAATACTTAGAACTAAGACTTCTCCTTCAGAGAATAAGTGTACCTGAGCAAACACACAGCTTTTAGAACACTGAAGTTCTGTTGCTGGGGTAACAAAATAAGCAATAGGTTGGAGAACATAACAGACTCAGATGGGCAGTTCGCATTAGGTCTATTATCCATTTATTGCATTGATTTATGCCAGCATTTCTATGCCATTAATCCATAAATTCCAGATGGCTTATATTTGCCAATCAAAAACAAGGACGATGGAAAATTGGGATACTTAAAAATGTTCCAGGAAACAAGGGAAGATCAACAATGTTGGAAAGAAGTTATTCCAGATAGTGTCCCCCAGCATGAAGTTGGGCTATGTAGTATCCTTTTAAGTTCTTGGCTATTGTTTCAAATTATTATTATTTTTTCAAGCCGTAGCTGCTATTCTGTAAATCATAATAGCTTAAAAGACTTTAAGATGTATTTCTTTGATTTTAATTTTTAAGTACCTATTAGATCTACCTGTGTCCTCTTATCCATGGATGGCCAAATAATGAAGGCGGGTTCCTCTCCTTGGTGGTTCCTATTTCATAGAGAAGCCTGCCCTGTATATCCCTTCCAGTTTTTCCCAGAGAAGCCACTTTTCAAAAAAAGACTTTTACGCATTCATTGGAATGCTGGATAATAGTGTTTCTCTTGCCACTCTTAGCCACTGACTTTAGTGTCTTATTTTATTATGACATTTCTGGTGAAATGTCTATTGTTATTTATTTATTTTTATTCTATTTTGTGAAGCAATTATAAGATAACAGGTATAAGTATAACATAGTTATGAATACATGAAATGGATACATATAAGAAAAAAAAGAAACAATAGGACAGGGATAGTAGGCACGTTGGTTCGCTTTTGCACGCCCCCTACAGACCTCTTAGGAAAGGGGTGAGGTCAATAGTAGACAGTCTAAGGTTAAAGTTTTTGGGGTTTGGGGAAGAAACCACAGAGTCAGGTAGAGTATTCCAGACATTGACCACTCTGTTGCTGAAGTCATATTTCCTGCAATCAAGTTTGGTGCGGTTTACCTTGCGTTTGTATCTATTGTGTGCTCTTGTATTGTTATGGTTGAAGCTGAAGTATTCATTGACAGGTAGGACATTGCAATACATAATTTTATGTACTATACTTAGATCGGACAAAAGGCAGCGTAGTTTTAGGTTGTCTAGGTCTAGAGTTTCAAGTCTGGTGACATAAGGTATTCTGCAACAAGTAGAGGAGTGGAGAACTCTTCTTGTGAAATATTTCTGGACTTTCTCAACTGTATTAATATCAGATATGTAATGCGGGCTCCAGACTGATGAGCTGTATTCAAGTACTGGTCTAGCAAATGTTTTGTATGCTCTAGTTAGTAGTGTGATATTACCAGAGAAAAAGCTAGGTAGGATTAGGTTAACAACTTCTAATGCCTTTTTGGCTATGTAGTTACAGTGGGCTGTAGCACTTAGATCATTAGAGATGAGTACTCCAAGGTCCTTGACAGAGTTTGGATCATCAACAAGGTCTTGACTATTCAGTTTCTATTTTATTTTCTGATTTTTTTTTGCCAATATGTAAGACAGAGCATTTATTTGTTGAGATTTGAAGTTGCCATTTGTTTGACCATCCTGATACATAGTCGAGGTCTTTTTGAAGGGTAGCAGTATTGTCAGTGGTGTTGAATAGCTTTACATCATCAGCAAAAAGAATGCAGTTGCTCTTAATATGATCACTGACAGGAATGCTTCTATCCAGTTATGCAGGTGTCCAGAGATACCATAAATTTTTAGTTTTAGGAGTAGTTTGTCGTGTACCACTGAATGAAAGGCTTTACAGAAGTCTATGTAGATTGCGTCTATTGCTTTGCCCTGATCGAGTTGTGTAGTCCATATATTTTTGCAGTGTAAGAGTTGCAGATTACAGGATAGTTTTTTTCTAAAACCAAATTTTTTATTAGAAAGTAGGTTGTTTGTCTCTAAGTGGAGGATAATGGATTGGTTAATAATTGATTCCATGACTTTACAGGTGATGCAGCATAAAGAGATTGGTCTGTAATTTTCAACTAGGCTGGGGTCTCCCTTTTTGAAGATGGGGATGACCGTGGCTAGTGACTATAGGTTTGGCAAGGAGCTGGTCCTGAAAGATTTTTCAAAGATTATGCTTAGAGGTTCGGCTATGGCAGTGGATAGCATTTTTAAGAAGTAGGCACATATTCCATCCGGTCCAATAGATAGAGATGGTTTTAGATTGCGTAGTGCTTTTTCAACATTGTCTTCTGTAAAATCGATATGTATATATCATTGTAGTTGTCTGTGGTTCAACTAGGAAATACTGGGCATGATCCATTGCTGTTTACGAATACTGAGCCAAAGAATGTGTTAAAGAGGTTGGCTTTAATGGTGTCATTATTAGATTTAATGGTGTTATTATTAGATCAATTCCATACTGACACTCATTCTAAAAGTCTACTGTTGAAGAAATCTACAGGATAGAATAGTTAGAGTGAATGAAATATTGGCTGTATTTTTCCCCCTTTACCATCTGATAGGTTGGGACAGATCCTTTCTAATGTTCTTTCTCTGCCTATTATTCAGCTGTGGACTCCCCCTGCTCCCAAACATGCTTTCTCTGATCATTGTTCCCTATGCAGCATCTCTTCCCCTCGTTTCCCAAAATCATTCCTACATACAGCAGCATCCCAAGGCCCATCATCCTCTGATGCCATTCCAGTCACAGATGGCATTCTGCTGAGTAACAGTGCTACTTTGAAGCCTGTCCTTCCTTCTTTCCTTCCTTCCTTTCTTCCTTCTTTCCTTCCTATCTTACCTGGACAACCTGCCAGTGGTGGGATTCAAACATTTTTACTACCAATTCTGTGGCTTGGTGGGCATGTGTGGCTTGGTGGGCGTGGCAGGGGAAGGATACTCTAAAATCTCCATTCCCTCCCCACTCCTGGGGGAAGGTTACTGCAAAATCCCCATTCCCTCCCCACCCCACTAACCTGCTTTCCAGCTCCGTTTTCCTGTGCTGGGCAACAAAAGAAGACCCAGCCAATCAGCTGGGACCTGGGAGACAGAGAATAGATGGGGATGGGGCCAGGTGGTTTTTGCCGGTTCTCTGAACTACTCAAAATTTCCACTACCGGTTTTCCAGAACTGGTCAGAACCTGCTGAATACCACCTCTGCAACCTCCCCTGAGACTTTCACAACAGATGTTGCTACCAGTAAAAGTGGCTGATAGAGAGGGAAATGTCTACCTACCTCATTTCCCTCCCCCATGTTGAAATTATTCTGCACATGAGAAGCCAAACATTAGCCAGTTTTTTTAAGCTGTGGTATAACTGAGCAAGAAACTTCTAGGACAGCCCAACACTCACGACTCTCCTTGCCAGCTATTGCTCATATCCTAAACTGGATGAAAAACAAGGAAGTTTAATTCAGCCTGAAACAGACAAGGTACAATACTGTGGCCGGCACCATATGTGTGTGGGTAATGAAAAATTCACTGAAGATTGTGGGATTATATGTAAAGTCATTCACCAGGGATGTAAAACAAAAAAGGAAATAGGGAGAAGGGGGGAATGGAGAAAAGGACCAATGGGGAAAAAGTGGAGGGAATACAGCGTCGACCTCCAATCGCCCTGTACGCTCCCACAGGCAGGGCCTCCTCGGGGTGCCGTCGACCAGACACTGTCGGTTGGCGGCGCCCAGGGGTAGGCCCTTGTCTGGGGGAGCACCCACCCTGTGGAATCAGCTCCCCTTGGAGCTCAGGTTGGCCCCTGACCTCCGTTCCTTTCGCCGCAACCGAAAGACTTGGTTGTTTCAACAGGCCAGCTTGGACTGAATGGGGTGGGGGTGGGTTTTTAAATAATTCTTAGTTTTAATCGGGTTTTAAATTTTATTGGGCTTAGTTTAGTTTAATTCTATTTTAATATTTGTATTCTTGTTTTTTATTGTAAGCCGCCCTGAGTCCCTTGGGAGAGGGGGCGGCCTATAAGTCCAATAAAATAAATAAATAAATAAATATTTTATATTAATATATTTTTCCTCATTTTTCATTATCTCCTATGGTGCAGATCTATAAGAATTGAGTATCTATGGTCAGGAATGAGATGGAATAAATAGCCATTTTACCCAGGACAATGCTGCCATGTCACTGTAACCTTTCCCTCTTGATGAGCCCAGTGAAACTTTTTGATTGAAAACTGCTTTGTGATAAAAGATCCCTTTTAGAAAAAAAATATATGTATACTATCTGTACTTAGCCCCAGAGCTGTGCGGGAGGACCCACAACAAGAAGCTATTTGTTTCTTTTCTATTAGCTAGCATTCTGACTTCCACTTCTTTGACTTTTTCCATGTATTAAGTGCGGTGCTGTAAACTTTCGTCACTTTAGTTGGCAGATTAGTAAACTAAGCTTGGGTTGATTGATTGGTGGGGTTGCAATTTTAATCAGTAAGGGCAATTTTTTAAAATGCATTTTCAGCTAGTTTGATCTGCTGGGCTTAATAACAAGGATTGGGAAGAAAACCCTCAAAGGTTGAAGATGACCTTGCCATCTTGTAAGGAGCTCAGCCTTTTATTTATAAAATATTAAATGTTCTCATACTTCACTGTAGGCAGCCTACAATTTGCTCTTCCATAATGTGCAAATATATTTAAATCGAATTGATTGATCAGCTAATAATTTTAAATGCAAATGCTTCAAGGGATTTCAGAATGAAAAATACATAAGCAAAACTACAGGAAAACGTGTACCAGGAAATATTTAAACCTTCAGAGTTGATCACATTAATCAAACATTTCTCAAACATTTTCTCAGAAACAGATTTTCCAAGACTGAAGAGATTTTTAAAAACTTTTTAAATAAATTGTCAAAGAGAAGAAGAATATGTAAAACTAATGCTCTTATATGACTATCAATTTAAAAAAACTACTATATTCTGTATAAATGAGTTCCATATTTATTATATTTCTCCATACAAAGACTACGTCTCTGGCAATCCACTCATAAGTGCCAAATGCAATCCACTGAATAAACAACACCATACATTTGTCTTTCCAATGCTGCAGTATTAGTCTTTTGACCAAAGCAAAGGCACAGTGAATTGTTAGGTTAACAAATCCCATGTGCTAGATATATAGTTCAAAATAATTGTATGTTCTGAAAATGTTAGCTTTTGTTGCATAATTATATTTATATAATCCAGTACTTTCTTCCAAACTTGGTTAAGTACAGAACATTGTAGAAACATAGATTTTAAGGAAAGATTATCCTTATTATGTCTCCAACAAAGTGCTGTTTTCGGCAGTTCTTTTCTTTGCAAACATAATGGAGTCCAATATGGTCTAAATAATACTTTCTGTTATACAAACCATCGTTTGATGTCATTATCTTTTTCCCAATTTTTAAAATTGGATTGCCTCATAAAGTTAGCTTAGCAGTGGGAAAAGGGATGAATCTTTTTTTATTAGACATTATATTCCATAACTTTCTAGCTGACATAATTGCTTCCAGAAATACTGACAATTTACTATATTTAGATCCTAATACTGCCCATCCAACCAAAGATGTTACATATGTCCATTCCAAAATTGCCCAAATTGGAAAATTAATACAAACTGTTGGTTTTCAGTATTTAATACTTGGCAAGCATGATGATATAGCTCCAGATTCAGAAAACTGAATCCTCCCTCACTAACTGGTAATTGCATCTTTCAGTAAAGATATTCTTAGAATTGAAGAACACCACAGAAATTTTCTAAGCTAAGAAGTGTGTGTGTGTGTGTGTAAAGATTTCCCTGCCCAGTAATGACTGACTCTAGAGCAAGGTGCTCATCTCTGTTTCTTAGCTGAGGAAGCCAACTTTGTCTGAAGATATTTTCCATGCTTATGTGGCCAGCACGGCTATACACCAAAGGTGCATGGAAAGATGTTACCTTCTATTAATCTACTGATATTTGCATGCTTTTAAACTGATAGGTGGGCAGGAGCTGAGGTGAGGATGGGAGCTCACCCTCTCATGTGGTGCTTGGGTCTCGAACCTGGGCTGCCAGCTTTCCAGCTGACAAACTCAGCATCTTTAGCTGCTGAGCCACCACATATCTGTGTGTGCCTGTGGGGAGAGAGAGCAATAGCAATGTTTGTGGGTATGTTTCTGTGTGTGCATATAAACACATATATACTTGCACAAACATACACACACATACATATGTATATGTGTGCATGCGTGCACACACAAACACACAGAGATAAACTAGAATTCCTCTCAGAAGACAAATCAATCTGCAAATTATATTAATTTTAAGAGTGTTCACCTTTCCCCAAAAGGGAAATGTTTAATGAATCCATCAACCCATATCTGAAGAAACCTCTCTCTGTATTTTATTACATGCTACTAAACTGAGTTATACCTAGATATTTAATGGATGTGGTTCAAGTAAGAAATTGATATTCTTTAAATGAATAGGTAACCCTATTTTTCCCCACTGGATTTGGACCAGTTAATACAGTACTCTGGTATTTTACTAAAGGCAACTATTTTTTGTTTTTTGTTTTTGCATCAACACTGGGATAGTAGTATGAGATTTAGAAATAAATAAAAGAACATCATCTGCAAATAAAACATGAAGATAATTATTTAAAGCAGTATTTCTCAACCTTAGCAACTTTAAGATATTAGGACCAACTCCCAGAATTCCCTAGCCAGCCATGCTTAGAGTTCTGGGAGTTGAAGTCCACATATCTTAAGGTTGTCAAAGTTGAGAGAGACTGGTTTAGAGCCTTCCCCTACACTGGGGCTGAGCAACTTGCCACCTGCAATGCTTATTCAGCTTCACTTTTGCAATTCCCAGAAAGAGTCCCACATTTCATTAGTGGAATTAGCAACAAATAATTGATTTTAAAGTCTTACGATTGGGAAGAGCCTTGGTGGTGCAGGCTGTTAAATGCCTAGCACTTAAGTTCCAGCTGCCTGCAATTAGTGCAGGCTTGAATCCCACCAGGCTCAAGGTTGACTCAGCCTTTCATCCTCTCGGGGTAGGTAAATTGAGGACCCAAGATGGTTGGGGGCAATAAGCTGACTTTGTAAAAATGCTGCTTAGTAATAAGCAGGCATATACAATGGAAGGAAGGCTATTGCTGAGTGCATTGGGTTGTATCCCAAAAATGGTAAGCCGCCCTGAGTCTTCAGAGAAGGGAGGCATATAAATGTAATTTAAAAAATAAAAATAAAATAAACATGGTCAGCCTCTGCACATCTTAATGGACCTATTTGGTATTAAACCCTCCCTCTCTCAATACAAACACACAGTTTCTCCTATCCTAAATAGAATTAAAATTTCAGTTTCTCTAAAGACATCAGTCTGGCACTGGCCATTACCCCTTCCCCCTTTTTTTAAAAGAAGTCTCAAATAATAAATAAATTAATCCCAAAGACAAGAGCTCTGAGATACTATGTGAAACTCTAACTCTTATCCTAATAAAAATAACAAAGGCAGTTTCCTGGCCAATCAAGTGGTATCAAGAGATTCTTTTCCTCTGGTTTCCTCATTATTTTTTCATTAACATCCATTAAGAAACATTCTTTTGCAATTTCGTGTAGGTGGGTCAAAACTTTGTCGCATAAAAGTTATTGAACTGACAATCCTAATTAAAGCCGATCTGAATAACTATATGCCAACATCGCACAGCAACCTCCCTGTGAAAAGTAATTTGCAGATTTGCACAATCAGCCTTTGGACATTGTTCACTCTTTATGTGCCAATCAATGCACAGTTGGAATTAAAGTGCTTCAAAATGTTTAGATGCTCTGTGTCAGTGGAGAAGGGGAGAGGGAATTATTATACCACGTTATTCCAATCTTTTAGCTTGCTGATGTCTTGGACTTCAGCTTGTATTATGGAACTTTGAGTTCTACAAATGAATAAGGATTAATAAGGCATCAGATTTCTTATAAATATCAATATTAGTATCAGCATGCAAGCTCTTATTACCTACTCCCAGTGGGTGCCAGGATATATAGAATTAAGCTTTGATGGATCTCATGTTTTTTATACTGAGTGCTTCAAAGAATGATTGCAGGGCATGGAGAGAGTTCAGTGTGGTACAGTCACAGTGACATTTCCATGGTGGAGATGGAAGATGCACTGGTTCCTGGACTAGAATTATGGTGAAGAAATGTTGGCTCTTACAATAGTTGAATATACGTATGTGTCTCAGGATATTGTTGCAAGATCCAATCTGGGTCGGTCACCAGGATCAGAGGTTTACTCTTCCACATTTTCAGACTCATGATGGGGCCCATCTTCAGGGAACTTCTCTCTGGCAAAGTGTGTGGAAACTTCCCTGTCTGTAGCAAAGTGTGTGCTTTGGACTATTCTGTGTGTGGTATTTATATGATGCCTGCTATGTGTGACTTTTTAGATGTTGATTGGAGTGTTGATGGCTGGCTATTAAGTCATTGGCTGTTGTTTCCTTGTTCTTCCAAGCCCTTTCCCTCTCTATTACACACACTTCTAGAGACAAGTTGCCCAAAGACGGGCTCCAGCACAAGTCTGAAAACTCAGCAGACTAAACCTCTGGTCCCAGTGACTGATCCAGATTGGATCCTTATAGTAGTTCTCCATCCAGCTACTGAGTACTAACGTTCCTCTCTGTATCCACCAATGCTGGGTTCTTTGATGGAGATGACATAAGTTTGGGAGTCAGAACTCTAGTTTTTAGCCTAACTTAAAGCAATTGTCCCTGGTTCTACATCCCACTGTCCCAGATACTCAAATATTGTCATTTCCAACTCACTAAATATTGCCAGCAGGGGCAGTATTTTTAAACTCACACATTAAGCAGAGAAGTGCAGAGAGAAGACAACTATGATAAGGAGTCTGCAGGATAAATTGAACAAAGAACAGTTAAGGGAACTAGGTATGTCTAGTCTTATAAAGAGAAGAATTAAGGGTGACATCATAGCTGTCTTCCAGTACATGAGGGGCTGCCACAGAGAGGTGGGGATCAACTTATTTCCCTAAGTTCCTGAGGGCAGGACAAGAAGCAATGGATGGAAGCTCACTAAACATAGATCCAACCTGGAATTAAGGAGAAACTTCTGGACAGTGTGAGCAATTAACCAATGGAACGACTTATCTCTCAGTGGGTGCACCACTGCTGGAAGTTTCAAGAAAAGATTGGACAACCATTTGTCTGGTATGACATAAGATCTCTAGCCATGGGTAGGGGGTCAGACTAGAAAACCCCCAAGATCCTTCCAGCCCTACGATTCTTTAAGCATATCTAACTCTCACTGTACAATAACCTCATCTTCCTTTTTCTTAAGCATGCTGGCACACTTCCTCTTACTCCAGGCTCATCTATAAGAACTGGTCTGTCCAGGAAGTGTGTTCTAGCAATAGTTTCTAAGGGCAAAGAATTTCAATACTTCACTTTACTTTATTGGGATTTCTATGCCGCCCTATCTCCCGACGGACTCAGGGCGGCTCACAACAATAAAAAACAGAAATACAAAATTTAAAAAACTATTAAATCGAAGAACCCCAATTGTGAACCTTAAAACATTAAAAGCCAACGCACAGATTAAAACAATTAAAATCCCCTTCAGTCCAGGTTGGCTGATCGAAAAAGTCAAGTCTTCAGGTCACAATAGAGTATACTTGATGAGTGCTTATAAAGTATTCAGAATTTGCATTTGGGACTAACGTCCTTTCTCTCTGGTGGGCATACTGGACTCAGTGTACCACATAAATTTTCTGCACTACCTCTTTGAGTCTTTAAATGCTTATCAATATCGCCTCCAACTTAATTTTCTATCCTTCCCTCCTACTCAAAATTTCAACTTAGTATTGATCAGGATGAGTAATAAATAGTTTTGGAATGAGTCACCTTTCTCCTCACTCTATCCAGCAATTAACTCCAGATCTGTAGATAACAATATATTGAGTATTTTTGTTCCCGTGCCAAGGACTCCACTATGTTTGCTTCAGATAATCGTCTTTCCCCTGCCAGCCATACTAAGTCTCTGTGGCAGTATTAAAAAAAAAAAACCTCTGGGTTTTGAACTTGGCAAGGATGCAGAAAAGGAAGAACGCCGGCTGCATAAAATCTTGTGTATTTTTCTGAAAAATATTGTCTTCATTTCACTTCCTGGGATATTTTTCCTAGCATCCTTTCTTGACATAGCAGTTTCCTTAAGGATCCGTCAATCTCCTTTATTGCTTGGGGGCATCTGTGCCATTGCAGTACTATAAAACTGAGTATGGCTAGTTCAAATGATGCTGCTGAAAATCAAAGGTAGCCAGCTCACAAGCAACAAACGCTAGTTAACTCTCAAATACAAAAGGGAGCCTCAGTTTTGTTCCAGTGGGTATTGATTGCGGGTTAATTTATATTTTCTGCCCAAGTACATTGTTTGTGATGAGAGCTCCCAAATCGCCCATCTTGAGGCATTCTCAGATATTGATTTCTGAAACAGAGACATTTGATAACAGCCAATCAAAGGAAGTAGGTTCTTTGGTGCATTACATTATGATAATTGTTATGTATGTAGGTTTAAATGTTATTGGTTTATTTTGAACTGTTTTGTAAAATGTCAAATGGGATTGGTTTAAATAGTGCGGGAAAAACCCTGCACTCTGATTGGCTGGCAACTACGGCTGCTGGCTGTAAGAAGCAGCCGTAGCCCAGCCAAGTCGGGTCCATTCAAGCTGCAGTCACTTAATAAACTCTTCACTGAAACTCTTCGCGTCTGACTCTTCATGCAAACATAACACTGGCGACGAAGGTGGGATTTCCCTGAAGAAGAGACGACGTGGAAGACAAGCAGAAGAGTGAGATGGCTGCGCTGAACACCCCCCCAGCACCGTTCGATCCGGTGGCGGAAGACTGGGAATCGTATGCGGATCGCTTCCAGATGTACTTGGAAGGAAACAACCTCACCGATATCCCCGAGAAGCGGAAGAGGGCGGTATTTCTCACGCACTGCGGTCCGGCAGTCTTCAAGATGGCGAAGGCATTGGCGGGAGCTGCAGACTTGAAGGTAATGGATTGGCCTGATTTGGAAAAGATTTTAAGAGCCCATTACACCCCACAAGTATCGTGCCTCATTAAGAGACTTGAGTTCTACGGTCGGGATCAAGGGGAAAGCGAAAATGTTAACGACTTCGTGGCAAGTTTAAGGGACATTGGGATGCTTGTGAGTTTACCAACTTAGAAGAGGCCATGAGTGATCAGTTTGTCCTAAGCCTTAAAGATAAGGTCTTACAGAGCAAATTACTAATGAAACCTAAGATCATGTTTAAGGAGGCCATAGAGGAAGCTGTTTCAGCGAAAGCCACCAAGTCCTCAGCAGCAGCCATGAAAAAGATTAACAAGGCCTCAAGCCATTCTGATGTGGAAAAATCCACAACAACCCATTGCGAGCAAATAGACTCTGATTCAGACTGTAATGAGGTGGAGGAAGGAATTTTTAGACTCAGAATGGAGAAGAAAAGGAAGGACCTTGGAAAAAAAGAGGCAAGAATTTTATTGCAGAGGCTGTGGGGGCCACCCCACTGAATGCAAGTTTTAGACACCATCTGCCTGCATTGTGAGAAAAGGGGTCACCTAGCAAGAGTCTGCAAATCATCCAGAACTCCACCTAGTAGGAAGAAATTCCCTGAGAAGGAATTCAAGCCCAACAATTTCATTGAGAAGATGGGGCACAACTCAGAAGCAAATGGAAAGAATGAAACTCATCAAACAATCACCATTGGTCATTCTTCACCCTTGAGAAGCAGAAAAGTACATGTGAAGGTATTCATTGAAGGAAGGCTTGCCAAATGGAAGTGGACTCGGGCTCTTATTTATCTATGGTGTCATGGGACACTATTCACAGGCTACTTCCCAACATTCAGAAAAAGCATTTCCAGAAGCAAGCACTGACTCTTAAAGACTACCAAGGGAACAAGGTTCCAGTAGTTGGAACAAGAGAATTCAACGTGAAGTTTAAAGGCCACACCAAACATTTACCCCTGACCATCGTGGACAAGGATCACCCAAGCTTGCTGGGACTTGAGTGGTTCAAGCCACTAGGCATCGAGGTGACTGGCATCAATCACGTGAGCAACTCTGAATGGGAGGAGGCCTTGAAGTCTGAGTTTCCAGAGGTCTTCAGCAAAGGATTGGGCAAGTATATGGGGACCACTATCACTTTCAACCTAGATCCCAAGGTGCCCCCAATTTGTTTAAAGCCCAGAAGGGTCCCATTTGCCTTAAAGGGAAAAATGGATGCACAATTAGACAAATTAATTGCTCAAGAGGTCTTAGAGCCCACTGACCACTCCAGATGGGAGACAACCATAGTCACACCAGTCAAGGCTGATGGGTCAGTAAGAATTTGTGGAGACTATAAGGGGACACTGAACCATGGGCTGCAGCAGAGCGCATATCCAGCTCCAGTGGTGCATCATCTGTTACATTCACTTGGCAGGGGTACAGTCTTTGCCGAATTGGATTTGGCCCAGGCATATCAACAACTAACAGTTGATGATGCCACTGCAGAGGCCCAAACCATTGTGACTCATAGAGGTGCCTTCAAATGTAAAAGGTTACAGTTTGGAGTAAGCGTGGCACCAGGCATTTTCCAAAGCCTTATGGAAAGGATGCTCCAAGGACTGCCAGGGGTAGTGCCTTACTTTGATGATGTGTTAATCTGTGCTGAAAATGACACTCAGATGCCAAGGTTCAAGCAATCAAAGAAGCCCCTAGACCTAAATGCAAAACAGATTTGCAAGCCTTCCTTGGACTTATTAACTTTTATCACATGTTCCTCCCTCAAAAGGCAACCATTGCTGAACCATTGCACAGATTACTTGATAAGAAGTCTGTTTGGGTCTGGGGCAGGAAGGAACAATCAGCATTTAACAGTATTAAAAGACTAATCACGTCTGATGCTGTACTGATACAGTTCTCTGAGAATTTGCCTGTTGTCCTGACTTGTGATGCATCCCCTTTTGGAGTGGGGGTTTGAGCAACAGGCTTCCCAATGGGAGAGAAGCCCCTATTGCATTTTACTCTCGCACTTTGACCAAAGCAGAGAAGAATTACAGCCAATTGGACAAGGAGGCATTGGCAGTTGTTGCAGCTGTTAAGAAATTTCATGAATATCTGTATGGCAGAACATTTACCATTGTTACAGATCAGAAACCTTTGTTAGGCATTGTGGCAGGGGACAAGCCTACACCTACTATCCTGTCACCAAGAATGCTGAGGTGGACTGAATTTCTTGCAGCTTATTCATACAAACTTATTCACAAGCCTGGCAAGGATATTGGACATGCTGATGCGCTTAGTCATTGCCCACTTCCTTGCCACAAGGGGGACTTTGAACCTGAGGCACACACTTTTTCCTAGAAACTGTTGCCAAGCTTCCAGTTCATGCTGCTGAAATTGCCAGAGAGACTGCCAAAGACACTGTGTTGGCTCCTGTTATAGGCTGGATTAAGAAAGGTTGGCCTCTTCAAGATCTACCTCACCTTGCCCAACCTTTTAAATCCAGACAAACTGAATTATCTGTATTAAGAGGATGTATTTTGTGGGGTAACAGGGTGGTTATTCCTGCAAAACTGCAAAGAGAGGTTTTGGAAATGTTACATGAGGGTCATCCTGGGATTGTAAGGATGAAGGGATTGGCCAGGAGTTATGTATGGTGGCCAGGTATTGACAAAATGGTTGAAAACTGGGTTGCATCTTGTCCCAAATGTCAGGTAGTCAGGCCTGCCACACCTCACGCCCCAAACAGGAATGGGAATGTCCTAGGGGCCCCTGGTCTAGGATTCACATTGATTTCAGGCCCTACCAGAGGGCACACATTTCTTATTATAGTAGATGCATATTCCAAATGGCTAGAGGTACTTCCCATGGCATCCACCACAACTGATGCTGTCATCAAGCAGCTCAGAAAACTTTTTGTAACCCACGGGTTACCTGATGTTCTTGTCTCTGACAATGGCCCTCAATTTACATCCAACCTTTTTGAATCCTATTTAGCACAACAGGGTATCAGACATGCCCTTGACTGCCCCTGGGCACCCTTCGCTAACGGCGGGCTGAATGCATGGTACGTTTACCAAGGAGAAGCTTCAGCAACTGGGTCCTGGGGACATCACTGAGAAAGTTGAAAAACTTCTTAGTGTTCAGCACATCACTCCTAACCCATCTAATAACTTATCCCCAGCAGAGTTGTTGATGGGTAGGAAACTTAGGTCTTCCCTTGACCGCCTTCATCCCACTTACGCACCCAACGCACCACTGGATTCCACTTCCAAAGTTCGCACATTCAGTGTGGGTGATTCTGTTTATGCTAAGAACCTCATAGGTGAACCTTTGTGGATTCCTGCTGAGATAACTCAGATCACAGGCCCTCGTTCTTACAGGGTGCAAACAGAGGATGGACTCCTCTGGAGCAGGCACATTGATCAACTTAGATCCAGGTTCTCTCAGGAACATCGCCCTTGTCTCTCTCTAGTTCCCTCACCTGATGTCAATTCTAGGGGAAGGGGAGGAACAGGAGGAAAATCAGCAAGCAAGAATCAACCCCATGTGTAACGAGCCATTACGACAGGAACCATCCCAAAACCTGTCACAATGCCAAAATCCATCCTTAGAAGTGGAAGATTGCACATCACTACCTGACTTAGGTGCTGACATTGGGATGGAGATGGGTTGGGAGGAGAGACCAGATTCTAACAGTCAAACAGGGTCTTCTTTCACAGGAAGTCCCAATGGGAAATGTCAGCAGACACATTTCTCTCTCACTGGGTGAGAATGTTAAAACTTCTGAACCACGAAGGTCTCAACGTACACGCAAGAGCCCCACCTATTTAAAAGAATACATTAGATAGGTTGGGGTTTGGTATGGACTGAACCTAGTGGGGAGGGGTGTTATGTATGTAGGTTTAAATGTTTAATGTTATTGCTGCTGGCTATAGAAGCAGCCGTGGTCAACCAAGTGGTCCATTAGAACTGTAGTCACTTAATAAACTCTTCACTGAAACTCTTCGCGTCTGACTCTTCATGCAAACATAACAATAAGCAGGGCAGAAAAGAAAACCATTACACATGCCAGATTTCCAGGCAAATATCCATTATCACCACCACCATCATCGTCCCCCACACACCCAAGATAACTTGTTATAACAGGCAATTCTTACCCAAATGTGCAATACTGGATTTGTTACCAGGCGGTAACAAATCCAGTATGACCTAAAATAAGCGAGGCAGAAAGGAGGGCAGTGAATAATTATGTCATCCTGCTACTAGTATTTTGGATGTGTAAAATTCAAGATTACAATGGCCACCAGAAAGCTCTCTGTTTTCCTGCTGTTAACATCTCAGCCTCTTCATGTCCCCAAAGTCACTCTGATATTTTTTGCCAGCTCCTTTTTTCTCCTTGGTTCTTACTTCCTTCAGCTTCTGGCTCCCTTTATGAAGCAATGTGAGGCAGCTCAGTTTATGCAGTATTAATTAATCTCTTCAGGCTTAGGATTTTGGAGCAAGGCATTTTGTTTCCATATATCTAATTGCTACACTTGTGTGGTATTATAACTGTGGAGCTCCAACTGGGAATGGTAGGTCATTTTGACTTCTCTGCTCCTTTTCTTCTTTTTCTTTTTTTTTTAAATGAATCCCCCATTTTCCCCTCAGAGGATTGGTACTTTTTCAACACATTACTGACTCTTCCCTGGATGCTGAATTGTTGCACAGTGTCACAGCAGTTAAGCTAATGACTTGGGGAGGGGAAATATTTGTAGGTACCAAATTAGAGCTGTTTTTAGCCTGGTGCAGAGATGTGGAGATAGGAGGCATTTCATCACTTCTGCAAACAAATACCACTCAAAGGGAGGCCAATATTTTATCTCCAAGCAGATGCAGTGTATCAGTGGATTGAAAGGGGGTGTGGGGGGCGTAGCT